>CAHIKZ030004438.1:105000-122500 GCA_903632075.3 Acanthosepion pharaonis | reverse complement strand
TCTCCGCCCCAGATAGACATGACAATGAAATAATATTTTTTTAGTAATATTTACCTCCTATACAAGGCTCAAGAGCCACTTAAGGTATACGATTACTGAGAAGGTGATTGTATGAGAGGTGTGAGATAAGAAGTGCACTTTATGAGGATATGTGGGAAAGATAACGGTTAATCCTAGACTTCAAGAGGTTTTTTTTTTTGGTCTGATAAGCATCCCCTCGGCAGAATAGGAATAAAGAATATAAGACAGAAACTAGCTTTTACTAAAATGCAGAGACGAAGCAACAATGGAAAGCCGGTAAAGATGAAAGTCATTGTACACACGAACTTTTTTTTAAAAAATGCCAGGTAGAACCTGAGATTTTAACACTAGAAACCAGTAGTCAAATAAAAATAATTTTAGTAGTTAAGGTTGATCATACCTGGAGTAAATATAAGGACATTTAACGATCTTACTTTGAACAAATAGTATCAGAAACTGATAACCACTCACACACTAACAGGAGAACAAATTCCAATCTCGCAAATTCTCGTGATATCACTGACGGTAACACGAAACTTTAGCACTCAATCCCGTGATTCATACCAGCAGTACCCATCAACAATTCTCACAACAGGGATCAACCAGAAGATAAGTTTCAGTCTCCCTCGTCCTGACGTTATGTCATTGATTGTAACACGAGATCTTATCACTCATCCCGTGATTCATAGCACAAGTGCCTATCAGCACTTCATACAAACAATGAACGGATTCCAATCTCGCACGTCCTTTCTTTCTCGCTATTAGCAAGATACATTAATATTCAATAATGTGATATTGTTGTCATAGTATGTTCCAATTTAGAAGAGAAAACGAAAGAAATCTTATACAAATTCTAAAACTGGATACGAAAGCCTGTGGAACGCTAAAATATTTCTCTGTTGAAACGTTGCCTTAATAAAAAAAAAATACAATAGACTGATTAACACATTTATACATGATTTCTAATTAGTTTGATGTGGTCTTAATCAGCTTCGGGCACCAAGCCTAATAGATTTGAATATATTATAAAACTATAACTAACAATCCAGATTATAGTTTTTGTACCATAGCAGTTTGGATACATTTTTTCGAACAAAAATATTATAGTCTCCGTGCCAGGGCTGAATAAGACTATTCCTAGTTTCTACTATGTGCTGTGTCTCCCTAGAACGTTGGCGATCATGGCTCTCTACAATTTCTTGCCCATAAGATACTCAAATATTGCTGCCTTTCCGCGACTTAGTTTAGTTGCTGTAATGGTTGAGTATCTTTTTTTTATTTCTTACAGTGGCTCTGTTTATATATTTTTATTTTACATCAAGGATCGTTCTTATAGCATGCTTATTTTTTTTAATTATACAATATATATATATATCGTCATTTTCTATGTCTTGTCTCCACTGCCAAGTAAAATAGGGACTCAAGGAAAAACTGTATTTCTCAGCTGGACTCCTCCCTCCCTCTCTCTCTTCGGATTAAAGCTGCTGAGGTTTCTTTTGTAAAGGAAACTCTACGAGTTTTTTTTTTCTATTTTTGAACGAGAAAATTCTTTGAAATCAGATCGACGAACCTCGACATTTACCAAAATAAATTTGTAATGAATGAATGAACAATATTAAATTAGGACTAATATTTGAAATGAAACAAACAAAAAAAAAATATGTAAGTGCATAAGACTAAAGAAATCGAGCTCTTTTGACCCTGAGACTCTTTCGTTGTGCATATCATCTGAAAATGATCGAATTTACACGCAGATGATTGGTAGGGAACTTCATGGGCAAAAGATTCTTCTTTCAATCTGGTGGGATCGCCAAGGAATAATCCACTTTGAATTCTTACCACCTAATGCAACAATTAATACTCAAATATACTGTCAGCAATTAGAGTGTTTGAACCAAGCTTTGAGGAAAAAAGACCTGCTCTAGTGAATCGAAAAGAGGTGATGTTTCATCAGGACAATGCGCAACCCCACACAGCAAGAATCACGTCAGAAAAGATCGAAGAACTTGGTTGGGAGAAAATTCCTCATCCACCTTATGATAATTGGCGTTTTTTCTTTTCACTTGTTTCCATTTTATCCCCAAAATTATTCATCTTTGTGCTGCCTTTCTTCAGAAAGTAGTCGATCATGGCTTTCCATAATGTTTTACCTTTTGTTCCTTTTTCTATACCTCCCACCTTTCATTCTGTCATCCATTAACAAAAGCCGGTTAGCTAGGAGACTTTCCATGTACCTTTTGTCTTCGATGTCTCCTTTGTCAAATCTTCCAATTCTCCTTTATTATGTCTCCAAGAAATTTCAGATGTATATTTCTAAGAATAAGCGTCCTTTTCCTGAAGACTTTCTCGTTGCTAACGTGCTCCATCCATAGTATTTCCAGCACTCTTCTGTAGAATCATATTTTTAAGGCCTCGATATTTTGTTCATCTGTTAGAAAATGATCTACAACTCACTAGGAGAATTGATATCAAATAACAATTTAGTATTCTTTTTTCTAGTTTCTAACGAAATTTTTCTGTTTCTTATTACTTGGCTTACTTTTCGGAAGATATCTTTTGCTATTCTAATGCTTCTTGGGATTTCGGGGTCACATTTTCTTTCCTTTGTTAAAACGCTTTACAGATATCTAAACTTCTGTACTTGTTTGATGTTCACCCCTCCCATTCAGAGTTCGCATCTTGGGCGTTTTCACTTGCTGAAAACCATCCATTCTGTCTATTTACAATCTAAGGTTAGTACTTGCTTCTCGCTTTCTTTTTCTACATTGTCTACGGGGACTGTACTTTTCCTTCCATGCCTGGCATCAAGTGTCAGCTGCATATATTATGCCAACCAATACGGTACGCTCTCCGGTTCCCTCAGGATAGCCTCACTATAAAAGTTGAATAAAGCCGTCGGGGAGACGAGATCCTTGTCTCGGGCCCCTTTCAATTTTTTGTACCTATTTAATTCATTTTCTGTCTGCATTTACGCGGTTTGCTTCCTGAATGAGTCCTTGATTATTCTAACATTTTTTCAAAATCGACCAAGTTTTGTTAGCAGTTCAAATGTGTCGTGCCTTATAAAATGCTTTTGTATCATGTACAGTGTAACCCGGATATAAGAGAGTTGTCGGGACCGGAGAAGAATTCTCTTATATCTGGGTTTCCTTTATATACGGGTTTCTCTTATATCCGGGTTTTATTTTATATACATTAACACAGGCTCTAATTTGGGACCAGAGAAAATCTCTCTTATATCCGGGTTTATCTTATATCCGGGTCTCTTATATCCGGGTTACACTGTATATAACGTCCTTGTACATCCTTATACATTTGCCATACTCTTTCCGATATCATTCAGTTAATAAATATTGCATTTCTTGTTCCATTATCATTGACAAAACAAGACATTTTCTTGTCCTAATACTAGAAATTACTGTGCAATATTTCTATACTAAACCTATGGCAAATATGTTATTTTATCATCAAGATTTCTCCAGTAACTAACACCAGATATCATAGCTTATCTTGAAGTTACTCGTTTAGTGGTTGACAACGTTGCGTATTTCTCGATGACAAAAGTGGACATTATTTGAGTTCAAGTAAAACAGACAATGCACTATTTCCTCTTTTCTTATGTGCCATTTCCATTCAAGACGTGGATGATCATGGCTCACCACTGCTTCCTATCCTTTGTAGCTGTAAACAATGTTTGTCTATTTACTATTTCCCTGTCCCTGTCTCTGTTCTCTTAGGCATCTCTCTATCTATCCACACACACACACACACACACATATATATATATATATATATATATATATACATATAATTTTGTGACTTCCGTTAGTCCGTCCATCACACCCTCTAAAATAACCATACATTGACCGATCGAAACCAAATTTGGGGGAGAAGTGCAAACAGGTAAGTTGGGGTATAAATTAGAATTGGTTTTAATTAGTGCAATAAATTTTCATTAATTTTTTAAAAAATATGTTATCATTTAACATACAAAATAATCCCACTATTTTAAAAACAATTTAATGATTAAAATAACAACTATTTAAAAAAAGATGCAATATTATTTTTGCATATCCTTTCTTTAAGTTTTTTTTTATGTACAAGAATCTAGCTTCCAGTTCGCCGTGCGTTTGCGATAACTATAAACAAATCACAAGCCCAAACGCTTCAAAATGTTGCAATTTGGCTCCAGAAAGAAATATTTACGCATGGCCAGCTGCATGCTCAAGAGTAAGAAATCCTAAGAATTAATTCTTCGCTGTTAAAAAGGAAAAAATAAATTTTCTAAAAATATTGTTTACCATGAGGTCCTATAAAATTAAATTAAATTAAAGAAATTATTAAAATGCTAAGTAGGGATTTTGTCAAAGTATTTATCCAAACAAATCAGCTTATTCAAATTTCATCGATTGGTATGCGAAATTGAACGAAATGTAGTGTTTGTAAATCTTGACAAAAATGTTAGCGATAACTTCAACAATACTAAACACTGTGAGGATTTCAATGCGTGTCAGCGCGTTGCAAAACAATTCTAATCTACAAAATTCCTTAGGTAGGTTAGTGTTTTACTTCTGCCTCTCTTGCTGTGACTCGTCAAATTCCTAAGCCCTATTCATTCATTACGTATCCCAAAAATGTTAACTGTTTCTTTCTGATTCTTAGTGCAACTCTCATTTTTGCTTCCACCTTCCTATTTTCTCATATTTTCTATCCATGGTATTCTCAGCATTCTTGTATAAAACCACATTTCTGTTGTTCCTAATATCTCCTTCACCAGAGAGATAATTATCCCACATTATCTGCTATATAGTATTAAGAAACTGGAAGTATTCGTTAGAAACAAAGAGTTCCTAACGACTACTTCCAGTTCCTTAAAACTTTAAGATTTGGCAGGCATCTTTCACTACTCCAATTCAACTTCGGATTTCGGTGTCACATTTTTCATCGTCTGTTAATACAATTCTCTGATAGCTAAATTTCTATACGTGCCTTGTTTTGACATTTCCAATACGTAGTTTGTATCTTGGGCTGTCCCTCTTTTTAAGTATTATACATTGTCTTTTTACAACTGATGGTTAGTCCTTTCTTCATGCTTTCTTTTACTGTCTTAGCCACGATTTTATTTCTATGTAACTCATTTGAATTTTAGCTTAACAAAAGCTTAGTAAATATGTTTTTATATAAATGTCATTGCAACAAAAAATAAGACTATGACCCAAACAATGACCTTTTACTCTTATATAATCATAATCTTCACACACTACTATTTTCATTCATACAATATTTATTGAATATTCGTCTAGATTTTGAATATTCTATGACTAATACTATGCGTGGATGAGATTTCCATCCAGGAGGCCAAATCAGATTTTCTTAATAATGGTGATTTTCTTAATAATGGTGATTTTCTTAATAATGGTGATTTTCTTAATAATGGTGATTTTCTTCTTTTCATATTCTCAAAAGACTTGCAGCCAGTTAATTTATTAAGCGTTGCTTTGGGCCAAAGTCACAAATCTCTTACAAGTACCTAATATTTCTAAGTTACCTAAGCACTAATCAGATTAGTGGATGCTTAAATTTGGTGATCAGACGGGAACCGATGTTTTCAGGGGGGAAATAGGATATTTGGCGCTTTCGGTTGCTTCCAATACAGTCAATAAGACACACACACACACACACACACACACATATATATATATATATATATATATATACACAAATAAATATAGATAACTAGACTCGTTTCGAAAAACCCTCGAATTTTTGATTTGCTAATCAAATCAATCTCGAGGGAAAAAGGGTTTTAAAAAAAGAAAGAGCTACAAACATGAACTTCTGCCGACAAAAAAATCGCACAGATGCAGGTCTGAAGCCCAAAGAAAAAACCTGATACGAGTAACAACTAACTAACAAAAAGAGCTCAATACAACCGTAGAAAGCAGACCTAGATACACCTAGTGAGCCAGGCAAACCTACCTAGGTTTCACTTAAACGGATCGTCAAAACTTTCCCTGACGATCCGTTTAGGTGAAACCTAGGTAGGTTTGTCTGGCTCACTAGGTGTATCTATCTATCTATATATATATATATATATATATATATATATATATAAAGAGAAAATTAATACGACAGAACTTATAAACAGATTTAAAAATGAAGGAAGGCATTCTTTCTTTAGAGATCTCTTTCGGATAACACATCATCAGAAGAATACGTCGTTAATGTTGACTGACAAAGAAAAGGCAATTCGCACTGCGAGAAAAATATAAGAAGAAAAAAGGAATTACGACTAAAATACGAATTTATGAATAAAACGAGGGGAAAAAAGAAAAAAAAAGGTGGGGGCATATACGAGCAAAAGGTTAATGTAAATGGCATTTACATTAGCTTTGTACATTAGCCTTTTCTCGTATATTCCTCCATTTTTCTCCCCCACCCCGTTTTATGAATAAATTTGTATTTTTGTTGTGGTTCCTTTTTCTCCTTATATTTTCTCGCAGTGTGAATTGTGTTTTCTTTGCCACTCAACATTACCGACGTATTTTTCTTCTGATGTGTTATTCGAATTCGAAAGGGATATCTCAAGGGAAAATACCTTCCTGCATTTCTCTCTCTCTCTCTCTCTCTCTCTCTATATATATATATATATATATATATATATATATATATGGTGTCCCTTCCACCCTATTGCCATTTAAAATGTGAATATCTCAGTAACTTCATGTCCCGGCAAATGAAATAAAATAGGCTTCATGTTGAACAAGAAGAGATCTAGTTATCAAAATTCGAACAGGTTATTCAAAGGGATGTAGATTTTATAACCGATTTCACAAAGCCTCACAAATTTTCAATATGCGCACCAACTCTGACCCGACACACGTCAAGTCGGTAGTTCAGCTCCTGCCAAACACGCTGTAGCATGTCTTGCGTAACATTCTCCATCGCCTCAGTGATTCTCAACTTAAGTTCCTCTAATCTTGTAGGAATAGGGGGATATATACCTGTCCTTTCACATAGTCTCCTTGAAAAAAAAAATTACATGGTGTCAAGTCAGGTTAACATGGTCGCTATTTCAACAGCACATTGTCATTACCACTGGCACACCGGGTCCATTTTCCTGGTAGACTCCCACCAACTTAGTTTTTACACATTTTGAGATCATTGGCTACATTATTGGACTACGTTATTGGGGGGGGGCACCCTGTATATGTTATTTGTATGTATGTTGTGTTCATTTATTTGTTATTTAACATAGCTTTTCTTCCTTGATTGCTGATATCTATTTATACACATATTCTAGTGTGTTATACAAAGCTGTTCATTTTATTTCTTTATTTATTCTTTGCTCCTTTCTAATGTGTGTTTACCGTAGCACGATGTTTTCCCAAGTAACCCATCCACAAATGCAATAGGTTCGGTCTACACTGGCTTGTCCAAGAAGACTTCTATTGTCTGGTTATTTGATCACATTTTGGGAAGTGAGTTGTATCGTGAACATATTTGCACTCACTCATCTGTCAGAACTGATTTTAAGAGAAATCGACGCTTTGATCACTTTCACTCATTCTCTTTCTAACCTGTTTTTTTTTTTATCTATCCCTCCTTATCTATTCACATAAAATAGACATTTATAAGCATAGTAAATGGATCTAAACACTTTTACAATATTTCGAGTAATTCAATCTCCGCGGTGACGTAATCTCGAAGTCAAGATGATACAAGTAGACATAGACAGACAATGGGAAAAATTTACCTGTCTCCTTTAATGGAAAACAACGTATTTGTTTCGGTTTAATTAAAGAGTAGAAAATTAGCCAATTTGTTTCCAGGAAAAAGAGAAAAACAATAAGAAAGAAAGCAATGTTAGGCAGCAATTTTCAAGAGCGTCTGTATGACACGAGAGACTTCTTAACGTGAGGAGTTGATAAATTCAAAATGGCTGTGAGATATAATCGAGAGAAACTATAGTGGATGGAAGTGAGTTTGAATGCCGAAGTAGTTGAGTAATTTTCTTGGAAGTGTGACTCAACAAAATACTTTAGCTTTTAAACGAGTTGGCATATGCATTCAGTATATTTTAATAGCAATTATTCTTTCAAGCAAGTCTTATTAATAGGAATTTTAGGTGTATTAATCTTCTATTTTTTTTTTAAATTCGAAAGACTTTTTGCAAATGTGCTTGTTGTAATTACTGTGGGTGAACTAGCTATTACATAACGAAGCGATGAACTAGCGATTTAATAACAAGGATAATGGAAACAAAAAGAAAACGAATCTAAATTAAATTGAATAGATTATATACGTAAAACAGATAAGAATATTATTAAAATCTCTAAATTTAAAATTCCAAATGTGTCCCGTTTGTGCGTATGTGTAATCACATCAACGTAAACAAAATTAGTCCGATGAAATCCTAAATTTCTAAATCCTATATATATATATATATATATATATCTTTTATTTTTCGATTTTTGTCGAAAATTTTAAGCAATCCGTTCAGATAAGTAATATGAAAAACTTCTATCAAAATATAAAATGGTGCGTATCAAGAAAACAGTCAAATTAGTACTGTTTTGCTTTCAAGTTGGATTCGATTTGTGGAATTCAGATGACCAATTCATAAATGGCTCGTTGTAGATATAGAGAAAAAACTGAAGACATATATAGATTTATATTTCGAAACGAGAATTTCTAGCTCTCTATAAAATTTTTACATTTTTTTGCTTGCTTATTCATTAAAAAAAAAGCTAACATTATATTTGACATGCTGAATCAATTAAAAAGGCACTACTTATATATATATATATATATATATATATATATATATATATATGATTTAAACGTCATATATATGACTTCAAACGTTATTATAGTGGAAGTAATAAAGATATCGGATTAAAATACATCCTTTACATTATTTCTCATATATATATATATATATATATAAGAAATAATGTAATGGATGTATTTTTAATATATATAATTTGACTATATATATATATATATATATATATATATATATATATATAAAAAATAATGTAAAGGATGTATTTTAATCCGATATTTTTATTACTTCCACTATAATAACGTTTGAAATCACACACACACACACACATATATATATATATACACACATACACACATATGCGTATGTGTATGAGTGTGTGTGTTCATTTATCTTTTCTTTACTCTGAGTTTTCTGGAATTACATCCACTCTTCAGGAGATGTGGTTGTAAAATTAATATTCTAATGTTCCGTTTCTTGATATTGAACACTATAATTAGAAAGACTCTTGCACTAAAAACGCCATATTCCACAGATACCCTTTTTCCTTTTCTTATGTTATTTTGATAAAATCGGTTATTATTATACGCATGTATAATCAACTGGATCCTCCATATTTATCTGGTGAGACTGTTGTGTAAACACCCAGCTGACTTAAGAAAGCACATATCAAAAGGCAAATGAACTTTCTTGTTGGATCAACGCCCATCTAACACAGTCGAGTAGATTGGCTACCATAGCAATGTTGCAGTCAGTTTGGTGTGATATGGCACTGCTGAGCGAAGCGTTTCCCAGACCGAAGTCAAAAGCCAGAGCTGGAGATTCCTCCTATGGATTCAATGACGACATGTCCGTGAGTGAAGTGAATTCGGTGGGATTTGATTTGCAGAGGGGTGTTCTCATCTTGGTTTATTTTTCCATAATACTCTACGCACGAAAGAGTATTTCATCGGCTTTTACTCCAGATGTGTGGAGGAAACTGGTCAGGTATATATCCCCCTATTTCTACAAGATTAGAGGAACTTAAGTTGAGAATCACTGAGGCGATGGAGAATGTTACGCAAGACATGCTACAGCGTGTTTGGCAGGAGCTGAACTACCGACTTGTCGTGTGTCGGGTCACAGTTGGTGCGCATATTGAAAATTTGTGAGGCTTTGTGAAATCGGTTATAAAATCTATATCCCTTTGAATAACTTGTTCGAATTTTGATAAATAGATCTCTTCTTGTTCAACATGAAGCCTATTTTATTTCATTTGCCGGGACATGAAGTTACTGAGATATTCACATTTTAAATGTCAATTGGGTGGAAGGGACACTATATATATATATATATATATATATATATATATATATATATATATATATATATATATATATATATAAATGTAGGAAGGTTGTACAACGACTTTACGACCCACTCGGCCATGGGACGAGATGATGTATAGAAACTTTTTACGTCGTTATTCATTTACTTACAGATACAATGTCCATTACTTTAAAATAGCGTTTTTAAGTTTAACGAATACTGTAAATGTATGCGTTTTCATAAACTTTTACGCTACCTCGTATATAGTTTGTATTACTTATATTTAGAATTCTATGTTTTTGTGCGTCCTGGGTATGACGATAAACTACATCCGGCAGCAGGTCCTCTTATCGGGAGATTGGAAGTTTTGAGGAAAGGGGAATCACCTCTTAATTGCTATTGTTCCCAGATTCACTCTAACTCGGAGTGGTAGCACCTGTTAGGGTCCCAGCTATGGGCAAATAGTGAACCCTCAAACAAAAATCAACAGTACATTTTTATAATAAAATAACCAGAAATACAATTTTTATAGCAAAATGACAATCAATGCAACACTAAAAATATATAAAAATACATTTTTATTGTAAAATTACCAACAATACATTTTGTGATCTACAAAATATATATCTAAAAAAGATACCTGTAATATAAAGTATAAAATTTTGTACAAAATATCTGTAGTTGAAATCATAAAATGACGTATAAAATATTTAGATTTCGGCATTAAATAACCTATAGAGGTATTAGGTTGGTGCAAAAATTATGACGTAATAATGTCGTTTTTGACGTTAAAAAATACGTCAAAAAACGACATTATTACGTTATTATTTTTGCACCAACCTAATAGATATGCCACTAAACAAAATCAACCAAACAAAAGTATGATTTTGTAAAGAAAGAAAAAGAAAGGAAAAATTTAAAAGCGTTTATCTTGTTTGTTCGAATCGTGTTCCTTTCTCCAGTTCCGTCTAGTTTCTCTCAATGATTACAAGGAAGACATTCTAAAATTACCATTTGATTTCTGTGCTACGGTGCCACTGGACAGTTAATTAGTCAGTACAATGCTGGAAGGCAGAATTATAAGTTTAGATAAGAGTGGAAACCATCCCGAAACGAAATTATCTCTGACTGAAAGGCATTTGATGATGACAGTTATTTTGACTATAATCATCTAAATCTTTAATGAAACAAATATATATTTGTAATATATAATCAAGACGATATTTCTTGATCTGAGTCAACGTTGACGTATGGTTACATTAATCGAGCGTCAACTGAGGAAATGTCTCATTAACCACGGCCTTCGAGGTAAACCTCTTAATCATAACACTACATCAATATTGGTTGATAAAAGTTAATTTTACCATGAAATCATATCCATGTAGCCACCAGTGATGAACATTTCCAAGAACAATTGCTTGCGAAATTAGCTATATATCTACAATGGATATTTTAAATATTTCCGTACTTTGAAATAAGCGTTCTTATTTTTAGGATAAATATATAATGGTGATCTTTTCGTGATGAGTTTTTTTTTCTTTTATCGTGAAGAAATTTTGATAGGATATTTTTATTTTATTTTATATTAATCGTTTTTAATTAGCAACATTCTATCTACTGAAATACGATGATGGCGGCTGAAAAACAACCCGAGAAAACACCCACAAAATGGCCGCATGTTTGGATTTTAATGATTAATTTATTTCCTGTTTTAAACGAGAATAAAAAGCGGAAACGAGGCTGGAAGCAGAGCTGGAAGATAAAATCGTCACTTGATTACTGGGCAAGCAGTAGAGTGATTAATAAAATATTCTTCCATTTTAGCGACACTAAATTTGAAACGAACAAATTAAGAATTCGATGCCTTGGCTTCTCGTTCGTAACAATTCTCCTCCACACTTGTACAATTTTAATTAACGTACAATACAAATAATAAATCTTAAAAAAGGAGACAAATTCAGACTATTAAACATTTGAGTTGAAAAATCTGAGAGTATCCAGAAGTGTGTGTGTGTATGTGTGTGTGTGTATGAGAGAGAGAATGACAATATGAGAATGAGTGAGAGATAATGAGAATATGAGAATGAGAATGTAAGAGAGAGAATGAGAATATGAGAATGAGAATGAGATTGAGAGAGAGAGAGAGAATGAGAATATGAGAACGAGAATGAGAATGAGACGGAGAATTTGAGAATATGAGAATGAGAATATGAGAATGAGAATGAGAATATGAGAATGAGAATGAGAATATGAGAATGAGAATGAGAATATGAGAATGAGAATGAGATGAAGAATATGAGAATGAGAATGAGAATGAGAATGAGAATATGAGATGAGAATGAGAATCAGAAATAATCTTGCTCTATTCCTTACGGACCTGTCTTGTGGCTGTGATAGATTAATACTTTCCACTTGCGTCACTGCTGCTCGAGTCCAGGTTTAAATGATTTCAAATGCTTATTGTAAAACTAGAAAAGGTCTTCTTATCAGCTGTTTCTTCCAAATTGAACTTCTTCTGGATTATTTCCTTCGAATTTGATGCTGTTCCAGGTTATTCCTAGCACTTTGACCTTTGTCAAGATTTTACTAAAGTTAATAATTACCAACACCTTTCGGCTCTTATTCAGAATATGTTTTGGAATTGTGACAGTAATTTATCGCAGAAATTCAGACAATACTCAGAGGGTCAGAGAATTCATTATCCGAAAATTTTTTTATAGAAACCGTAACATTTAATTTATAGAAACCATTCTCTCTGTATTTCTGAAGAGATATATTATACGCCAAATTATTCGAATTGTCCTAATTCTGGTTGTTATAGCTTCGAGCCCCTGCCTTCGAATGATCAGTTCGATTAGTGTGTAATAATTTGGAGACGAATCTCAATATTCCAGAACTTCAATTAAAAATTGTAGATCACAAAAATGTATTGTTGGTAATTTTACAATAAAAATGTATTTTTATATATTTTTAGCGTTGCATTGATTGTCATTTTGCTATAAAAATTGTATTTTTGGTTATTTTATTATAAAAATGTACCGTTGATTTTTGTTTGAGGGTTCACTATTTTCCCATAGCTGGGACCCTAACAGGTGCTACCACTCCGGAACTTCAATTAAAAATCCCAAATCGTTTTTGTACGATTATACAGTGAGAGTTGATTATATTGTAATTTGTCATAGGAAATCTTAAAATCTTAACGATATAGATGACGATAGGAAATGTTTCACATCGATTCACAATTTAGCTTACCAAGCCTTACATCATGAATATAATTGAAAATAACTTTCGAAGAACTAACGACATGAACAGAAGTGGAGGAAAATATTTGTTGTTATGTTTTCTATGAAGGAGAGGATTAAAACTAGGTGCTCGAGTAAATCTTCATTGTCAGTTTTTTTTTAAGTTTTTTTTTTAGTTTATGCAGCCCCTTTTATATCTCCTTGCATGCATTGCGTTATTTAACCAGATTGCGTATTACAAATTCGTTGGTATAAAAAGCAGAGTAAGCAAATATGAATGGTATGTTAAAATGAATCCTCACCTTTTGGCAAATATTGACAACTTATTGACAACTTATTGACTAAAATCTAACTAGATGCTAACCCGTTCGAAGTTGCTTTTTCTATTATGACATAATTTGAAACTTTAGCATACCGAACAGCCATATCAAATGTACCGCTTCCGTTATTGTCGGAAAATTAACACAGAAAATCAAATCTGTGATGGAAAAATACAGTGAAGCCAAAGTTTATTTGTTTTTATTATCCAACCCATTTATTTCATCTATATGTTTATACTTTTTAACAGGTCGATTCCTCTGACCGAAAATGATGATCTGTATTATACTTCTAGTATGTTTCTTGTATCTAATGCTGCAGAATGCGAAGGACAGGTACGGAATGGTCAGCAATTAGCCGGAATGACTCGTGGGTGTAGTATTCTGACAGTGATCGATTTCCTTTGTCTGGGTTTTGCACGAATTCAACAGAGGGCTGAAAGAATATTGAAGCATCTATACACTTCCTACGCCCAGGCCGAGAGACCAACTAAAACCTTCCGCAGAGGTGGGGACGTCGAGCCAATGTGCGACACGCGTTCTCGTGACGTAATTCCTCCTACAGCCTCATAGAATCCAAGCTGCCATGTCTGTCCTCCTCGTCTAATGAAAACGAATAAGAAAAGAAAATCGTCCTTTTCACTGATACTATTTTATGTAGTAGCGTGGGGACCCAGAGACAACACAGAACCCAACAACCGTGAGGCATAAGTCTTATAAATTTTGTGTTTTCACTTTTCTTTAGTTGCTGCTTATTATTTATAGAACATTAGGGACATATACATTAAACTACATCTACTATTTTAATCTGTTTTTGCTTAGCTTACAAATATATTTTATAAATAAAGCAAATAGTAGGACACTTCCCTATGGGGGAGTGGTTAGTAAGCTAAACTTGCATATCCTTAATATTGTAGTTAGTTTGATTTGGTCATCAGGGATTATTAACAAGGCTCAGTATTGAGGATATGACATCAGTGCTGCGCACCCGTGATCTAAAATGGTTTGGTCATGTCCAATGAGCTTCGTCATGCATCAGGACTGTCTCAGAGATCAGTGTTTCATAGAACTCAAGGTAGACCTAGGAAGACGTGGAAGAACTGCATAAGGAGGGATGTACTTGAATGTGCACACATTAGCCCGATAGACAGGGATTTTTTTTAGAAAGAAGGAGTGAGATCTAGCCGACTGTTTCCTACCCCAGTCACTGAGAAACCATCAGCAGTATAATCAAAGCTCCGGATCTTGACTTGAGTTGGCTACCTTAGCAAAAACTAAGGAATACTGAATTTCTTTGGTACTTTAAGATATGTAAATTATGAAGAATAAAGGGAAATAACTCTAAAAAAATAAAATTTATATTAAAAAAAATATTTTTCAAATTCTACTGTGTAAGACTTAGAATAACTTCCTGCCCGTGCAGCAGAATTGAAATCTACACATTCTCATACAGAAAAGTACTTTTGAGGCCGAAGTGTTTTCACCCGGACTGCTGGTCCAAGCTGATCTTAGCTGGTCATAGCTTGACCAAGCTGCTCAGAGCTGGTCTAAGCTAGTCAGAGCTGTTTCATAGATGGTCCAATCTGGTCAGAGCCGGTCCAAGCTAGTGACAGCTGTGATATTGCCAAAGCAAAGGACAGATCCCTACACCAGTTAAGTATTAGTGTGTCGATAGTAACTAATGGAAATAAGTGTGAATGTTAATCTGAATAAATAATGAGCCTCGTAACAGTGCAGAAAAAAAAACTTACCCCTCCCCCATCTTCAGGATTTTGCGGTCATTTCAACTTATGCACTTTCCAACACCCCCGGTTACATCTTTCTTGTCTCAGTTCAGTTAACAAGAAACTTACTGTCCACAGACGAACGATAAACAGGATGCAATCAACGAAAAGTGATCGCTTGATTATGCAATTGTATAATCACGCAGGAATTCTGAATAAAGGAATTAATTTTGCTGAAAGTCTTCTGGTGACGTAATTATCCTTTCTCAAAACTAAGGCCTCACCCGGAGATTGAATTATGGAAATTCTTATCAATATATATTTTTATGTTAGGCATTATCAGAGAATCTTAAACAAGCAGAGAATTTCGGAATAATCGAGAAACCTGTAATCGAATTTTAATCGAATTATCTGATTCAATTCTCCTCTACGCACCTTCTTCTGCAACAATCATATCGATAATAACCAACTTAACAGAAAACAATGTTCTACAAACTGATCGCGAGAACGCTGAGCCATCATATTTCTATAGATTCAGCTGGCTCATTTAGCACAGTGGCATTCATTTACAAGACATAAGATTGATACCGACAGACGTTCTTGTACCTAAGATGGCGTACATGATGTTAGGAAGACAGCCTTCCGATGCTATCATCTCATTTATAAACTTCTTGTTTTTCTCTTTATCTATCAATTCCAAAATCTTTGCCAAACTTTCCTTCGCCCACCCCTCTCTAATAGCAATTATGTCTGTCCGTTTGTCTGTTTACTTTCTTTCGTTACTTGCTGAAAGCTGTTTTGAAGAAATATTGTTGATAACAAATAGATTCATTTTCCTCACGTCTCTTCGTGTTATGCTCTAAACAAGAAGCTTTTTTTTTTTCATATCCGTAATAAGTTTCAGGACGTATATTCATACACAAAAATGAGTAGGGCGCCTGTCGTAGAGCTAGTTAACCGATGAATCTACCAAAGGCATTTCTTACATTTTTAATCTACACTGATTACCGACTCTTTATGGTCATCTGTCACTCTTTAATCATTTCACCCCAAGCAAGACAATACAACTACTAAGACTTGCAAGATGGTTACTATGTGTGAGAGAATGAGAAGAAAAAAACATTAAAGAGAGAAAGCAATAAAAGAACAGGAATTAAGAAGACAGAAGATAGCAATTGACATTGCATTTAAATTTTTAAAGATCAAATTTGACTGGAAAGCAAGTAGCTGAAAGAATTCCAAAAATTAAAAGTGTTCGAGATGTGTGAAGCGAATAGTCATTGTTAAATGCAAAATAAATGGCAGCACTGTCTAACAAACAGAATTGACAAAGATTTCAATAAGCAATAAGAATTAAAAGAAAAAAAAAACAATAACAATAAAAAGAAAAGGACAGGGTAAAACATAGTAAGCAAACAAACAATACAGGCAAAGGCAAATTAACTGTAATAAGGCAAAGCAGCAGTGATATGGCAAAAAGTTCACAAACTAAGAATTGAAGTTGACACACAAAAAAAGCAAGTTCGGACATACGAACGTAACGTTCTGACTTCAAGACAAGACATACCGGGACTATGAAACCGAGAACGGGTCTATTTTATTGGCTAGGAAAAAAATCCCAGCATACATTTGTGTGCTTCTGCCTATAAATTTGGGAGGGTAAAGTATTTTGCAGACATTTCCATAAAGATTGGAATTAATAAAAAGTAATACATCTAGCCGTTTCAACTGTAAAACGTTGAGACATTTTGTCTCCTTAATCGGATTTACCCCAACTTAGGCAGTAAAGCCATTGAGACATAAGGGGTTACTGGATGTGAAAGAATTAGGCTAAGCTTAAATATCTAGGGCATAATCAGTCAATCGTTTATATACAATATATTACCCGTATAAAAAGGTAACGAAAGAAAACAAGAAGAAAGTATTAATCATTAACTATGAGAAGATAAAAAGTCTGGTCGTTAGCAAGAGAAGCAACTAAAAGAGTGAGCTTGGAATAAGAGACATTAGAACAGAAGTTAACTGTGTAGTTACAGAAGACAGGAAATGAAACCTAGAAATTCGAATGTACACTGGAATAACAAAGAATATGTCATAGAA
>CAHIKZ030004438.1:72500-100000 GCA_903632075.3 Acanthosepion pharaonis | reverse complement strand
ATTTTTATAAATAAATATGTGATAACTTATATAACTGTCCGTATCCCAGAAAAAAGGTTGGAGAGGTTGTACTGTTACGAATGACAAAAAGAACTCCATTTAGTAGTTACTCGAGAAATTCCTTAGAAATGATGCACTATTGCAAATTTAAAAATAGATTGTGGAGTAAATAAACATTTTTAGTAACACACATCTATAACATTTCTTAGAAATAAGAATTACTAAATTTTTCTTTACAAGAATTTTGAATTATTGTCCGTTACAAGTGTATTTTGTACTCTTACAGTTATGCTTAGAAAAAAAAATTAAGTCAATGTAAATCCTTGGCAGATGAAATAGAAGTCTCGAATCATGTGTCAGCATTCAATATTATATATATATATATATATATATATATATATATATATATATATGTGTGTGTGTGTGTATAAATGAATATTGGTACATGTTTTGAGACACAATTCGTTTTATATATATATATATATATATATATATATATATATTCAGTTGTATGGATATTAGTTTGAGAACCTGGGTTTCACGCTTTTTAAAAAATGGGTCTATTTGTGCTTATTTGTGTTTGATTATGTTTGGTGGTAGGAGGGGGGGTTTCTTCTGTGTTTGTTTGAGATGACACTCTCACATACATAGACACACATACACACAGGTGCATGCACTCAAACTCACACAAACACACATCTATAAAACTGAATATGTTAGTTCTATTACTGCTGTTGAGGACTTTCCACTAAGTACTGCGAATATTATATATATATATGTGTGTGTGTGCGCATATATATACATGTGTGTATATATATGTATGTATGTATATATATATATATGTGTATATATATATATATATATATATATATATATATATATATATATATATATATATATGTGCGTATTTATATATATATGTGTGTATATATATATATATATGTATATATATATATGTGTATATATATATATGTGTGTGTGTGTGTGTGTGTGTGTGTGTGTGAAATATATGAAAAAACAAAAATCCGAATATGCAAGTATGCTGTTTTAATGTTGTTTCAATGACGACGTCAGACGTTTCGGTCTAGTATACCTTCTTCAGGACATAGTCATTAAAACATAATTAAAATTAGACGATATTCAAGTCAACATAAAAAGACGATAGACATAAGACTAGTCAAAACAGAATAACTGAATTTTTTTAAAGATTTATTGATATATACACATACATACATATATACACATACACAATGCTATAAACATTTTTTTTTTTACTTTCACCAACATAGACTTTGTGCCGGACGAGCTGTAATTCAGCGAAACTTAAGTCGCACACTAACACGTAGTTACACGTATATGTACTAATTAATATATATATTTTCTCTGTTTAACCACATCGAGCACTTTTATGTTTACAACTCATGTATAAATTTGATGACGATTTATCTGCTTGCCCGCGTAAGCACACCTGCATGCCCTTGTACGTTTGCTTACATCTGGTCGTTTGATTTATCTCTCTCTCTCTATATATATATATATATAATTCCAATTTTGTCTACTATTCTATTATGCCAATCATTATGACAACCCCGGAAAAGGTATAAATCAACTTCTGAGACAAAAATATGATATATAAAATCTCTCTCTCTCTCTTATATATATATATATATATATATATATATATATATATATATATATATATATTTGTTTGAATAAAAGACAGACCACGTTAAGACTCCATTGGAAGTAAAGGTTCTGGATCATCTGACTTTTACTTCAAAAAGCTGAAATTCATTTCAGCTTTTGGAAGTAAAGTCTGATTATCCAGAACCCTGTTAAAGGGTTATGGTGAAATAGCTTATTACATGGAGTCTTAACGTGGTCTGTCTTTATTCAAACAAATATATATATATATATATATATATATATATATATATTTATTTATTTAAAATATGATTCCAAATCGTTACATAAGAGGTCTCATGTTTCAAAACTAGAGCCGAAAACTTCATTATAATCCTTTAAACTTCAGCTCTAGTTTTGAAACATGAGACCTCTTATGTAGCGATTTGGAATCATATTTTTAAATAAATAATTATATTTATGCTCTACTTTTGTATCGAGCACTATTTTTTAAAAAAATAATAACTAAAATACTAAGGGACTTTGGATTATTTACCTAACCAGTTCCTTCCTATTTTCTATATATTTTCATATATATATATATATATATATATATATATATATATATATATATATATATATATATATATATATGTATGTATATATGGGGAAAGGTGAAAATGTAAACAACCGTTGGTTATTATTATACGTCGAGAGGAAACACTGAAGTTGCAGGGACGGTAAACTTTGAATAGTGGCGCCTAATGTATCTAGACGTATGTTATGTCTAGCAGGATTCACTCAGCTTCCAAAGAATTTTTCTCTTACTTTTTCACTATTGTTTTTTTTTAATATCTCACAGTGTGAAAGCAGTAGATATGTTTAGGTGAAATGAAGTTGGATGCAAATTTACCACAAATCATCCTCTCTTTCCGATCTGTCCCATCATCAGAAATATAGAAAAACGTGCCGTTACTGGCATGTCAAAACATGTGACGGATGAAAGCGGGTCTTACAAAACTATTCTCCTAAAATTACCTTACCTGACTAAACAGTAACAACAAAATCTTGTTAGTAGCAGAGTCAACGTTATCAGAAGACAAAAGGATAGAAAAATATTATATATAATTATTAAAATAGGATCAAACGTTGTAAATCTAGAAGATCAATATATGAGGGTCACGATTTGTAAATATAAATTCGAAAAGCTTGTGTGAAACACCAGTTCTCGTCCTATTAACGAAGTTAAGCAAGGTCGAGCCTGGTCAGCACCGAGATGTGTGACCATTTGGAAATATCACGTGCTGTAAGCTTGGATGTGCGGGCGGTGTAATCGATTTTGACTCGGGATTGGAATCCTGCTCACTGATTTCCAATTCGTGGCCGAAATCCATTACAGTCGGGTTTGTTATATTCACATGTGTAAATACCTTTGGATTTTGTATCAGGAAATAATTATCTCAAAATAAAATAAAAAAAATCTTAAAATCCAAGAATATTTGATGGCTTTAAATAACCTACAAAAGGTTAAGCCGTAAACCCCCATCCCCCAAAAAAACCAAAAACAAATCAGTCGACCGAAAAGCTTGTGTTTTTCTTGCTGGTTGTCATTAACAGGTAAGGCTTTTCCACGAATAATTTTCCGATGAGTCTTAAGATACATGAAATGTCAGGCAATAAACATCGTGCTTCGTAAATATTTGCATCGACAAGTGACTTGTGCAACATTAAGTACGTCTTCCTTTCTGTATGAAATATCATTCCTTTTCTAGACATACGATCTGGTCGGCGCTTGCCTACTCAACCAAAGTAGTTTTAACGACTGCGTGTATGCGCTGATGTTGCTTTTGGTATGTAACATCTTATGTGGGATTTCCTATTTAAAGAACAGTTGACATAGCAACTTACACTTACAGGAGCAATAATATGCACTTATACGCATGTACCTCCCACGCGTAATCGCATAGGTGCACCACACCAAAGTCCACAAAGAAGAGACTTTATATACATATCTACGCTTATATACACATGTGCAATGCAAATACAGGTTTGCCTACAAACGTGATAAATACATAAGACGTATAATACGATTTCACCGTTTGAAAGCTTGTCTTGTCGAACTATTTTTTATTTGTGTAATGAAGACTATCGTTGCTCAATATTTCAACACACTGCCTCCGTATAAGCTTAAATATTTACATTTAAAAATTGTCTAAGTATAATGAAGCAGTTATAGAGTCGTTAGAAAAAAAAATTACAGTTAGAACTACTTCAATTTACTGGTCCGCAAAAAAATTAACAAAATAAAAACTTGAAACAATTTTTTTTGTGCAGTCTTTGTAGATTAGCATTCGTTACATCTTCCTCTACCCACGGATTTTACCAGAATCAAATATATATATATATATATATATATATATATATATATATATATATATATATTGATTCCTTTTTTTTCATTTGAGAACGATCCTCGCTTATAACGGCATCACCGCCGACCAGACCCCGAACTACCGCCAGTCACGATGAACGGATGTCCTCCCGAGGAGGTACCATGCCTTAAGAGAATATTGGGGCTCGAACTCATACCCGACCTCTACTGGAACTTTTATATACGATCCATCGCTGGAGATTCAGGTAAAATGGTCGGCTGTCTGTACCGCTCCAGTAAGTACCTGACGCTTTACGAGAGACAGATCAGACCGAAAATGGAGTACTGTTACCATATTTATCGTTACTTCCATGGAAAGTAACTACATTCCTTGGTTCCGCCTGTTTTAACCTCCACGACTAGTACCCGCCATGCCACATACATTGTAGCAGACCACCCACATTCCCTCCGTATTCCATCGGCGAGAAGTAAGTTCCACTCAAACAGCTTCTTCCCGTGAACAGACTCCCAAGAGGATGCTTCCCCGATCACTACATTCTTAACCTGTTCAAGTCCAGAGTTACCCGTTATTTTTCTCTCCTATCCATATAAAGTACTTTCTAACGTAACCCTCTACCTCGAGTGCCCCCGTGACTTAATAGGATGAACAGTACTGTCAAAAGAACGTAATTGATTACTGCCTATTACTGATGATGTTCTTTTCCCCAATTTTAATAATATACAGATGTCAATGACGTAATACTTGGCATTTGTAAATAAAAATAAGTCACAGATAACTATTTCTGAAGAGGAGAATTCCACGGTCGAAACTAACCAAATTGTTGTTAACATTTCTGGAAATTTAAAGCTTTTTTTTTTTCATAGACAAAACAAATATTTCTTTCCGCTTCCGTTACTGAAAAGTCATTTTTGGAATTCATACGGCATCTCATATGAGTTTGATGCAAACTAATTTTGAAAAAGTAAAATGAATAAAACTGATACTCTGGTATTAGCTAATCTACATAAAAAGAAAAAAAATATATTAGAAAGTAAAAATGAATGGAAATCTTTACCATAATGCGACAAGACTTTCGGCTGTGGAAGAAGGTTGCAGGATGGAAAATTCATCACCCACAAGGCTGTGTAGGCGGTTTTTAACCCAATCAAGTCAGGTACATGAGGACTGGATAGCTCCAGTTCAAATATGACAGTAATGCTCCATTATACAGTGGCGACCAAAATAAGTAAACCAACTAGAAAAAAAAAATTTGCTTCGTTTTTACTAAGTAGCTGTAAGTGTTCGAGAATGTACTTTCAAGTGTAGTATTTGTGGTCATCTAGGACTGTCATTCAAGTTGTTGTATCCGCAGGAAACAACACGAATGGAGATACAGAATTGAACGCATGGTGATATTCAAAATAAGGCCTGCAAATGTTATGAGTCATTTGATACTCCTCAGGACTGACATTATTCCAGATTAAGATACGTAGGCAAATTCCTTGATAAAAGATCAAGCGTAGATTATATGTCTGCAGCCTTCAACTTGTCTTTTTAGAGTAGCTGATTTTAGTTTCGAAACGGGAAGAGTGATTTTGGAGTAAAAGAGAAAATTATCGAAATATCCCAAAGAATCAGTGAATATGAAAAAAAAAAAGAAAAAAAGAAAAAGAAAAAAAAGACTGGTAGGTCTTCAAAATTACACAAGAAACGAAAGGAAGCTAATGAGGTTATCAGTATTCGACACAAAATTAAGACTGTGCAGTATTGGATGAAAACGGAAGTACTGAAAAAGTTTCAACTTATACAATAAGAAGGTCATTACGTAAAAGTAATCTAAATGGATTCATTTCAGTAAAAAAACAACAAAAAAAAACATCGCTAAACAAAAACATCTCATAAGACAAAAAAACTTGGCCAAAGAACATCTGATTTAGAACTAGGAAAAGAGGGAAAAGAAAGATACAGTGACGATTCTAAAATAGAACTGAATTGTAATGCAATAATGTCCCAACACCAATTGATACAAGAATCAAACAAAAATATACAACAAAAACAACATTCAGTAGAGTGTGCTTAATTGTTTGGGGCTACATCAAAAGAAATGGTGCAAGAAAGTTAATAAAGTTCAACGGGACATTGGACAGCTAAAATATATTACTTTGTTAAAGTTCAGTTACGAGATACAAAAGATTTTGAAATATTTCGACCTGATGGCTCACCTTTCCATACAACGTGTGTAACAAATTTCTCACCGATGAAAACATTGCAGTGTTACAAGATTGGACTGCCCAAATTCCTGACCTTAACATGATCGAACATATGTAGAGAGTTGAAAGCTTGAGTGTATAACGAAAAGCCAAAGAAATTGAAAGAGCTTTAGATTTATTGTGAAAATAAATGGCGGAACATACCTGATAAAACATTTTTTTCAGTTGTATTTCTTCATCACACGTTGCGTTGAGGCTGTAGTTTGTACCATCAGGAGGCGTACTAAATACTGATTAATGCTTTTAATGCCAATAAATATGTTTATTTTGGGCAATTTTAGTTTTTCTTCTATCAATAAATGCAGTTAATTCTACGCATCATCGATTGCAGGGTTTCGCAACCTGGACGAAATCACTCACCGGCAGGCGATGATCAATTGAACCGAAAATGGTAGGCGATATGGGATTTTGACTACTAAAAGGATATTTCAACATATGCAACCCGAAAAACATATTCAAAACTAGGAGACTAAATCGGAACTGAGTCACATTCCTAGATAAGATATAAATATCCCCGCAAACAAAGAATATTTTATTTTCTATAACATTAACATTTAAATAGTTCTCCAGTATTAGGCATAGCAAAAAATATTCACTGAATTTTCATTAGTTGCTAGTAGCTTACATTTTTTAATGTTATAATTCCGAACAATAATTGCTTAAGTTTTCGTCAACACATTCAACGCTAACCCTAACCATAAAAGTAAATTATAATATATATATATATATATATATATATATATATATATATATATATATATATATATATATAGTTTTCAATGGCCAAGTTTACTTCGTCCTGGGTATGACAAACTATAGTCGGGAGTCTCTGATCAATAGTTTTTTGTGGAACTTGGAACCACTTCTTAATTGCTGTTGTTCCCACGTTCGTTCACACTGACCCGGGGGGGTGGGGTAGCACCTGTCAGGTTCTCAGCTATGCGCAAAAAATGAACACCCAAATTGCGTTCAAAACATGAAAATATAAAAATGCACCAGAAAAAAATTACTAGCAATATATTTTGACAGTGATAAAAAATGATCAGAAATACATTCCTAATAGGTGGAAGAAACAAAGGTCACAAGAAAATTAAATTTCGGCATTAAGCGTCCCATAAGCAGTTGATATGCCATTAAACAGACCAAACCAATTAAGAGTGCTTTCGTTTGTTCTTTAATACGGTGGTAGTAGCAACGATAACCTCAGCAGCATAAGCCAGCGTTATTTGTTACCTGCCTTTTGGTATTTTTTATTACATCATATAGTCAGTTTACGAACTAGTAACAAACATTTACCAAACAATTTTGGTATACTTTTGAATATTTACAATACAGGCGAGCGATGAAAAAAATTTCATGTTTAAGAGGGCGAAGATACCAAAACAGGTTGGAACCGCTGATCTATGTATTCATAACTTTTACATGCCTTATTTTCACGACGAATCAACGTTTGTATTTCTTTATTTGGTTATTACAGCCTTGAATGACCACATTTAAAACTAGATTGTCGAATTTAAAATTTCCTAGTAAAAATTAAAGCAACTGATGTTTTTTTCTGGTAAAGTGGATCATTCTTTTGCTCGCCATTGTAGATATTATTTTAAAAAAATCTGTTATCTTTCCCGTCTTAAATTTATTCTAGTAGAATTTCACAAACTCCGACAACAAAGTGAATTTATGAAAAAGAAAAAAAATATTAAGATTTATTTGAAGCTAAGTACGTTTCGTTTACATAATCAAAAATAGCCCCCTCACCATGGATACATACTAGATTATTGCACTGGAGTAATGTCTTTTACTGCTGTTAATTCGTTCATCGAGGTGAGGAAATCTTCATTCAAAGCAACACCCTGCAGTGAATATGGAAAAAGAACTAAGAGGAAAAAAACGAGGAATATTTCCTAGGTTTATTTTGGATGTGAGAAATAACCAAATTATTGAGTAAGAGAAAAGGTCTGATTTGGTCGGCTGAAATTCAATGGTGATAAGGTTAATTAAATGTACATCAGATCAGATTCTTGAATTGAATCCTTTGGAAACATTATTAACCTTTCTTTCCTTTTATGCGAAATTAGGTGCACTGGCAAAAGAACCTTTCTGCATTGATGAACAGTTATGTGACACGTAAGAGCTCACTGATCATCCCAGATGTGCATATAGGCAAAACCCACGCGTACGCATATAAAGAAAGCAAGCTCCTCTTCTTTATATCACCTGCACCCAAATATCTCTCTCACACATAATCTCGAACGCTTATATCTGCACACAAACAGACACGTTCTTACACACGCACAATCACTGATACATACAATCTATCACGCACAATCATATATATACTTGCAGTTAACTAAACATCGTACAAATATGTTCACGCACGTATACACTCTCTCTCAGCCTTTCACTCTCTCTTTCATTCTTTCTCTTTCACTCTCTCTTCCACTTTCTCTCACTCTCTATTTCACTCTTTCTCTCTTCCATTCTCTCACTCACTCTCTCTCTTTCTCTCTCACACTCTTTCTCTCTCATTCACTCTCTCACTCTTATTCTTTCTCTTTCGCTCTCATTTTCTCGCACTCTCTCACTCTCATTCTCTCTCTCTCTCACTCTCATTCTGTCACTCTCATTCTCTCTCATTCTCTCTCTCTCTCACTCTCATTATTTCTCTTTCGCTCTCATTTTCTCACACAGCCTCTCACTCTCATTCTGTCACTCTCATTCTCTCTCATTCTCTCTCTCGCTCACTCTCTCTCACTATTTCAATCTCACTCACTTAAAATCAACTATGCATACTAACAAACACCAAAAGATCCATGTCCCCAAGAAGCTAACGGAGCGTAACTATTAGCAAGATCGTTTCGCAAGTCAATTTATAAGAGAAGTGATTTCGATCCTTGCTAAATGTTTGTCTACTTGAAACCTTTTAAAGTCATTTTTTTTACAAACAGGGATTGCCAACGCCATGCCCAACTCGTTTTGAATTTAGGATTCCAAACCAAGGCTATGAGCGCCCAATATACCCTGTTATTTAACCCATAGCCGGAAGGGAGAAGTGTACTAAACTGGTTATGACCGATCTATGCACTGACGTATTTCGAGTGATTAGTATTTATTAATTCAACATCCTAAATTTTTATGATTGATTCAGAGTATGTTATCACTGCTTTCATTCGAATTCCAGATCATAGTTTCCGTTTTAGAATTTTTTGGAAAAGTCTTTTTTCTTGGTTCGCCTGTTAAAGAATGTTGATTTTTTTTTTTTTTTTTTTTGCGGCAAGGTAATTCTAAAGCTTAAGTCTTCGAATCGGGGATCAATCTCTTCCAATAAATCTGCTTACTAAAATATGAAGTGTCAGAGTGAAGCACTGGTGTCTATGCCATAGATCAAGGAAATCAGGTTTTTGTTCTTGTTGTTGGTATCAACCTACACAATGACATTTTGTTGTATTTTTAAATCTGTGGGCATAAAAAATAAATAACTTGACACATAAAGTAAACTCTACTGTACGTTTGTAGGATTATGACATCAAACAGAACTCAATTATGCTGTAATATTACATGGTTATTATAGCAATTCCAAGGAGCGGGTCACGTTTTCTAATAGGAAAATACGTATATTTATACATAGGCACACACACACACAAGCAAAGCTAGAAATCTGCGGAAACGCTCCCATACAGATAAATAACATCAAACATCCCTTTGCCTTCCCTATTTCCAAGATGCAATTAAATCTCTCTCTCTCTCTCTCTCTCTCTCTCTCTATATATATATATATATATATATATATATATATATATATATATATATATGTGCAGCAGTGATTTCTCACACTCACTCCCTTTCTTTATATATATATATATATATATATATACACTCACACACATATATATAATATATAAGCGCTGACTATTGATATTCTTAAAATTATATAATGTACTAGCAGTATGGCCCGGCGTTGCCCGACGTTGCCGGTGCTTGATTGAAAAATCGTACGACTCATACAGCAATCGCTATCACTTGACTTAAAAATTTTTTGCCCTTCCTTGCCTTTAAAGGAGTGCCCTTTGCCGTGCTGATGTTGCTACATGCCTTACTTCTTGCCTATCTCACACTGCAATTTTTTTCTAAGCTCTATACTAAAAATTAAATCTGTTACGAAAAAAGAACTAAACAAAATGAACACAAAACGATCAGCTTTAAAAAACGAGTCGTAACTGGAAAAAACGAATAAAAAAAGAATGTTAACAACAAATACTTTTTCACATCCAACCCAGTTCTGCGGAATCAGAATCAACGTTGAGTTTAAGCAAGCGAATGGGCCAATTGGAGTAAAGTGCCATGCAGATTTAAATTTTTCCCACTTGTGACGAATGCAGCTATCGATTTTTTTTTGCGTGCTAGCATGCTACTTAACATTCGTGTCAGTCAGCCGTTGGCTCTCAGGCTGACCAATAGAATCTTCCTGCCTATTCGTGGGAGCCAGCTATAGGTTCTCACTCTGGCCAGTAGAAAATGGCCGCAAACTACATGAAAACCGCCGTAGAAGCATGAAAAAATTGATAATATCCACTATCGATGAGAGTTGGGAAATGCAAAGTTGGTCTTGGCCTTCCCGCTAACTTGGAGCATGCGCATGTAAATTTTGGTGCAAATCCGTCGAAAATTGCGGGCGTGTATTCGTTACACACACACACACACACACATACACACACATACACATACACATACTGCCTTTTATAGATAGAGATCATATATTTATACATATATAAATACTGACTACTGATATACGTAAAATTATATTTATATAAAATAGCAATTCACCGAGTCTAGAAGAATGCTCAACAGACTGCTGACAGCACTGGACGGCCGTTTCGTCCTATTTTGATGAATCATCAGCATTTCTACTACCGAAATTCGAACCCGTAATGTTTCGATACGACTCAAGCATCACACCAACTGTACCCACGGGCCTCAGTGACGAAGAAGAAACTGAATAGACTCGATATATCGCCACTACTCACAAATTCTGTGGTGATACTCATCCAAGTATTCATAACCCAACGGATTGTGCCCCAAGAGCCACGTCTTTCCTTTCTCCCGAACCGCTCCATCGGAGAGCATTAGCTGGGTTAAGCAAGGATATACAAGTAATAGAATTTGGGGGATTTAGGCAAAGCATTATAGTAATTCATCGAGTCTAGAAGAATCCTCAACAGAATGTCGAAAGCAGTGAACGGCCGTTTCGTGTTATTTTTTGCCTGTTGGTACAGTTGCTATGACGCTTGCCTTGTATCGAAACGGTACGTGTTCGAATCTCGGTAGTGGATGCGTACTGCTGATGAGTCCCCAAAATAGGACGAAACAGCCGTCCAGTGCTTTCTGCATTCTTCTAGACTCGATGAATTATTCTAACGATTTGCCTAATTCCCCAAATCTCTGTTATATATATATATATATATATATATATATATATAAATGCTGACTATTGCTATACGAAAAAAATTATGTAACGCATTACACACACGCACACATATATATATATATATATATACATATATATAAATGCTGACTATTGATATACATAAAATTATATATAGTATCATGTATATATATATATATATATATATATATATATATAGTATTCTGAGTTCATATCTATTCATAAATAGATGCGTATTGAGAAAGAGCGAAAGTCAAGATAACGGTTTTGATTATTATTATTATTATTACGCATCCCTCAGAGAGTTTACCCTGTTATGCTTTCTTACCCATCCCGGTCCACCCTGACACCAGGGTAATGCTCACATCTCGACACACTGCAGCACAGATACCAAACTTAACGATCTCCACCTCAACCGAATTGTTATCACAATAAACAAAAATAGATTATGCTCGCCGCTTCAGACATGACTTTGATGTAGCAATACACATGAAGCGCCTGTGTCAATCCTTCATTTTACACAATGGTCCCTTGCTGCAATGCAGCGTCATCCGAGCGAATCTTGTTCCACTTTTCAGTTTCATTTGTCCCAGTGGCATATACATTGGAATTAGAAGGGTGTTTGTCAGATCTCGCAAGCTATTCTGAAATTATGCCTTGATTTAAATCCTTGTTAAGGGCTCTATTACTTAGTTTTACGTAATATAGAGAATGCTTATTTAATTTCACAGAAAATATCCATTGTTAGGTTAATAAACAAACTTCAGCTAAACTAACACAAGCATAGTAAACTTTAGCCAGATAAAATACGCTTGAACTTAACTAATCTAAAGTTAGCAATGTTGAGCCTGACGAAAATTAGCAACTACTCCAGAGTTTGACGGACGTGAGCAACTACTACTGGGCCTGACAAAAGTTAGCAACTACTCTTGAGTTTGACGAAAGCTAGCAACTACACGTGAGCCTGGTGAAAGTTAGCAACTGTTACAGTTTTTTGTGTATATATATATGTGTGTGTAACTAGTGAGTTAGTCAAAATGACTTAATTCCCTTTATAGTCTACCAATAGAAGATTAACCAATCAGAAGCCGCAGAACATTGTATCCGTCGTGTATAAAGGCGGCCATTTTTGCTGACCCTACCCGAATGACCAGTGCCAACTTGTCAGGCGAAGATGACAGAAGGAAGAACTACGCTCTGCTACTTTGCTGCGATATCCACTGCTAACCTGAACTACGCTTTCCTACTGTCTCCGAAATATTCACTGCTAACCTCTGGATTCTATACTCGAAGACGACCGTCAAAATGTCTAACAGCAACTACTCTTAAACCTGACGAAAGTTAGCAACTATTCTTGAGCCTGACGAAAGTTAGCAACTACTCATCTGAACTTAATTTTAAGATACAGTATTTTATTCTCAGTAAATAATCTTGATCCAGACTAATCAAAACTTAGCAAATACTCATGAACCTGACTATTCTAAGAGTAGTAGACAGTGTAAGTGGCAGGGTTTATGGAGTTATGTGATGATAACGGTTATCCCTATACTTGAACAGGTTAAGATTGTAGTGATTGGGAAAGCATCCTCTTGGGAGTCGGCAGAGGAAGGAAACGCATGCGCCAGCAAATAAAGTTCAATATTCCAAAATATAACAGACACACGAGGAAAGTTAGAGTAGTGAAACGTTCTTATATGCAAAAAATGAGGAAATTAGTCCAAATGGAACAAAACATAATAACTGGAATTTCTACGTGTTTTGTAAGTTGTCATTCATTATAAGCAGTCAAAAAAAAAAACAAAAAAAAAACATTTACATGTATTATCCGATAACGAATGCGATATAAACTGCTACTCCCATAGTTCAAGGTTAGTCGGTACGCTAGTGTAAGTAGAGGATAGCTCGAGGATTCGGTACTTACTGGAGCGGTACAGGGAACCGACCATTTTTCCTGCGTCTTTAGGGATCGATCATATGTACGAGTTCTACTTGAGGTCTGGGTTTGAGATTAAGGCCCAATGGTCGTTAAAGGCATTCGTTGTAAAAAATATAGAGCGAAAAATGTTCAAAATCTAGTCTACATTCGAAAATGGTGATGCTATGTGCCTGATGAGATAGGTACAGAAAAGTGCACAGGAACCATGCGTCTACTGTTAAAATATTCTCTAACGAGAAAATCTTCATAATGGACGTTGTTTGGAACCGCCTAAATGAGTGGTACTTCCTGGATTTAGCAGCTGCTATCAAGGGGTAGTGTCAGGGCAAAATGTTCAGCCCGCGTCAATGTCCAGTCCGCGCCAGTCTTCCAATTCTTCTACGGGCTTGGAGAAAAGATGGGAGCTGATGCTTACTACAAGTTCATAAGGTACCATGTTTTGCCATGGTTTAAGACCAAGTCTGTTGGAGTTTTTGGGTGTCCTGGTGTACTAGTGAGCCAGCCAAAATGACCTGACTCATTTTATAGTTCACCAATAGAAGGGTTAACCAATCAGAAGGCTCAAAATATTTAATGCGACGTGTATAAAGGCGGCCATGTTTTTCCCGAATATTCACTGCCAGCCTTTGGTATCGAAGACTGAAGAATTATGGAACAGCTGCTGGTGGTATTGGCGATATAGGCAGATTCAGTAGAGTGTCTGACTCGTGAGTATTAATCTTTAATGTTGTTTCATTGAACAGATTACGTACTGCGCTGTATTCTATATTCATAGACTATGGTGAACATGGTCAACAAAGTCAAGAGACCATCAATGAGTGGACTCAAGAATGTGATCCAAACAATTTTGCGAATAAAATTCATTTCTGCAATGCTAGACTTGATTTCTGTCTGACGGAACTCTGTCAGTCTTCCAGCCTGATGCTGCGACAACGAATTCCGAGGGAGCGCTGGGATAGCGAAAGATACCACCCAAAAGCATTAAGAAATGAAAAAAAAAATCATTAGAAATAAAGAGTACTTTAATATCAGTCCTCCTACTTATCAGTGGATGCTAAGCATTTTCCTCAGTGATGAAGAAGAGACGAAGCAGCAGAGATGCTGAGAATTCCATGGATCAAACATGTTAGCAACGACAAAGTTTTAGAAAAAATGGTAACAAAAATGACGCTTATAATTAACATCAGAAAGAGACAATTGAAATATCTAGGGCGCATAAGGAAAGAAGGCTTTGAAAATTTGATACTCACAGGACAGATTGAAGGCAAGAAAGACAAAGGAAAACAATGCATAACCTACTTAGCGTGAATGAGTAAGTGGATGGAAAACCAAAGTTTTGGAGAGATAACAAAAGGACAAAAAACTTTAAAAGCTACAAAGGAGAAGAAATTGTGGAGAGCCATGATCACCAACGTTCTGAAAGCTCACGGCACATAGAAGACTACACCGTGCTGGGTATAAGACCTTTCACTCGAACATCAATACTCTAAAGACCGCTGTCAAAGCGAGTGTTGATTGAACGAAGATGTCCAAGGAGTTTGGGTTAAGCGTTGCGCAATTTTCACGTTCGTTTTGAGACTATAAGTGAAAATGCTACATTGAATAAATGATTCATTTTTAATGCATTTTATTATCTTTTTAACTGGCCTATGCTTAATAAAAAAAATTTAAAAAGTTGCAGCAATTTTGAAAGTTTTCCTAGCCTAACATCTCATTGAAATTATACATAAAAATTCAGCTAAATACTTTGTTATGCAGCGGATTAATTAATAAACCCTAACATATCATCATTGTTTTTATAACACCATAAACGCCCCACTACTGTTATCATAATATACTCTATGTTGCAACTAACTCACGTATACGATAGGAATTATCAACAGCATCATAATCATTACTATAGTCACGATGATTAGCTTGGTCAAAATCAGGAATACTGGACCCCCGCTTAAATGAGGTTAGCAAGCTGATCCAACTCCCGCTCATTAACGGGCTAATTGGCGGAAACAGATGCGTGCGTGCATATTTGCTTCTTCCGGGCAATAAACGCGAATTCTCTTTTTTTACGTCATTCTCTCTCTCTCTCTCTTTCCTTTCCTTCTTTGTTATTGTCGAGTTTCTTTTTTCTCTTTCTTTTTCTCTCTATCCAATTTGTTCGTCTCTTCTCAATCACTCTTTTCCCTTTTCGCCTTCATTTGTTACATTTTTTTTTTCACAATCTCTACTATTTTCTTTCTTTCTTTTTTCTATTCTTCCTCTCAGGATTTTTGTTCTTCCTTCGCTTTTTGCCCCTGTTTTCCCCCACCCCCATCTCTCTCTCTCTCTCTCTCTCTAGTTTTTCATCTTTCCGCCCGTCTTTACTGAAAACCTTTCTATTACAGATGTTCTCTATCATTCTATTTTTGTCTTAATTTTATCACTTTCACCTTTTTTTAAAAACTTTGTTTTTGTACTTTCTTGATTTATATATTAATACATAAAATATTTAGCCATAGACAATTTTATTTCGTTTTGCCACAGCCAGGTAATTACAAATTGTAAAAGTTAAAATATGAAAGTTACGAAAAGTATAACAATTTTATTTGCATTATATTCATTTGGACTAATGTACTCAGATTTCTTATGACGACGTTTCGACTGTTGTTCCCTCCAGTCTTCTTCAGATATTTGCCGATCTGAGTAACTTTCAGGGAATTTGGAATTGTAGTCAATAAATAATTTTAAAGGTTTATATTGTTCTTGTTCGCTACCTATGTCTGGAAATATCTTGTTCTTTTTATTACTAATTAATGGTAATAGTAATACTAGAAAAATATCCCTTGAGTCCGCGTGAGAGGGATCGAAGATGATTCACATAGGGATATCATAACGGATCTCGAAGCGAGAAGGATATTAGTCAGGAAAATGATCCAAAAAGGCATCGAGTTTATGCCCAATTCGGAAAGTGACAACTTCAAAAGTTTTGAAGATACCTCAAAGAAATCAAGGCTCTCGCATTGAGATTTGCTTCCTGAGAAGTCAATCGTCAGTTAAGTAATGTCCAATGGCTGGAGTTGCATCAAAAATTTACGGGGTATCAATCCATCTGAGGACGAATCCTCGGGATTTCTCGTGGGAGCGAGAGACGATGATTGCATCATTAAAGTTAGAGATAGAAAAGAGGACTGTTGAAATTAGAGCCAGGTTAAAATGACACGGAGTCTCAGAAAATAAAAAAAACCATTAATGCAGACTTTGTAATATTTTGGAGGATTTGAAAGGAAATCAAACCGAATGGAGGATATAATTTATACATATGGTTCCGAAAGATACTGGACAAAATAAGGAAAATTTAGCATCACTGAATAATAGATTCCGATCCCTTCTAATGTCTTCGCTTTCCTTTCCACTCCTTTTTTAGGGCTGATCTAGATTTTCTGCAGTTATAGGAGGAGTCAGGTACTTACTTCAGCGGTACAGGGAACCGGCCATTTTTCCTGCATCTTTAGCTATCGATCGTATGTACAAGTTCCAGTTGAGGTCTTGGTTGATTTTAAGGCCCAATAGTTGTTAAAGGCATTCATCGTAACTGATGATAGTTCAGGGCCCGAAAAATGTAGAGCGATAAATGTTCAAAAGCTGATCTACATCCGAAAAAAGGTGATGCTGTGTGTCATTACTAGCTCCTTTCTCAAAATCGGTTTAAGGCAAGTAGTTTTCCCAATTGAATCTATTAAAGACAGGAGTCAATGAAAAGCGTTTGGTATTAGCCTCAAGTTTCTTTGCAGAGCCGACAGAAATTAGTACGAATTGGCTGGAATGTCTTACTACACTCGCCATACACACTTCCCACTTATTTTTCTCTCTACAAAATTATTTTAATGGGAAGGAGTTTAACTCCCTGAAAACCTGTAAAAACCACTTAGACCAGTTCACCACCCAGGAAGATACCAATTTTTGGAAGGATGTAATCATGAAACAGCCTCAATAGGGAAACTAGTAGTGGAACAAAATGAAACATAGGTGTTGAATAAATCTATGTACAAATATAAAAAATATTGTATTTGAAAATAATTTAAAAGACGCTATGAACTTTGTTCCGATCCATTACCAGGGATAGTGGTCAGAATTCAAGTCTAAGTAAAAGCCCCTTCCTGATTCTCATCAGCATGGCTGATTCTAACCCCCATGAGAGTGACTCGTTCCGCCATCTTGGGCTAACATTCTCCGCTGACATGAAGTGGAAAGATTATATTGAATCCATTGCTAGATCTGCTGGTTCACTGTGTCAGACAATTTTTCTCTCTGGAATCTATCTTGCATATCTATGTGTACCATTTGTCCACGTTTAAAATATTGCTGCCACATATGGTACTGTATTCCTGCTGTATATTTAGAGATTCTTGATAAAAGCCATAGAAGAATCAGCAATATTATTGGCCCTTACATATCGTCTCGGTTTCAGTCACTTTCCCATCGACGTAATGTAGTTTCCCGGTGCCCTTTTTATAAATTCTTTCACGGTAATTGTTCGGATAAACTCTTCATTATAGTACCTAAAGTTTATGAATTTAAGCCCAGTACTAGATTGGCGGTAAAGTCTCATCAATTCAGTTAAATTCGCTAGATGCAATTCTATGTTCTATGCTAACAGCTTCTTTTCTCGTTTATGCAACTCTCTTCTGATTTCATGCTTTCAGGCCAATTTTGATCATCAAAAATTTAAATGCAGTGTCGATCGTTATCTTCTGTCTTCTTGATTACTCTTCTATTGGTTTTGGTCATTAAGTGTTTTTCTTTTTCCTTATTCTTTCACACGTATTAACCCTTGTGTTTCAGTAACTTTACTGCCTTTCATGGGGTGATATGATAAAAAAAAAAAAATCAGGGTTTTGAATACTGATTTCCAGCGTTGGCAATTGGAAGAGTAATGCAACTTATTGCTTCTACTTCGAGTTGGTCTTCCTGTCGGATGAAATTAAGATTACTGATTATAAATATCGATATCGATTGATCTTATTAGGATTGACCAGACATGTACATGGCTTTCTTTTACATGTGGCTCTTTGCTGATCATATGGTTTGGCGTTAGGTATATATTATACATAATTTGCTATCATCTCAAAGCGCTGCTTGGATTTGATTTTTTTTTCAGTTACCTTTAGATGTTTCGATTGAGTTACTGCAGACAAACCGTCTTTTCACGTCGAATTTTATCGCTTGCTATACTGGAGCTCTACCCGACACCATAAAATCACTGTTGTTTTATTAATAAATTAACTCTATCTGCCATAAGATTGTCATCATAGGGAAAGATGAAACTGTGATAATTACAAGTAAAATGATAGTGAACACTAAGTTAATCAAAATGAAATTACACGCTACATTTGAGAAATTTAATTATATTTATGAATATACCGAAGCGGCTTTACGGCAGTATGATAAAAATAAAGTATAAAATGCATAAACGAACAGATGGAGTCATTAAAATACTCACGCATGTAAATACACACGCAAGTGTGTGTGTGCATTGTTCATATATATATATATATATATATATATATATATATATATATAAGCAAATATATGGATAGAGATCCGACAGTATGAAGAAAAATATACGGAAAAAGAAAACAAAAATCCTAATATGCAATTATGCTGTTTTAATGTTAATATAATGTCAACGTTGGACGTTTCGGTCTTATGTCCATCGTCTTTTCATCTTGAATTGAATATAGACTAATGTTATGTTTTATGAATATGTCCTGAAGATGGTCTACTAGACCGAAACGTCCGACGTTGACATTATATTAACATTAAAACAGCATAATTGCATATTAGGATTTTTGTTTGTTTTTCCGTATATTTTTATTCATATACTTGGATATTAGCTCCTATTACTGTCGAGTCCTGTCTATTCTATTCTTATAATATGGATAGAATCAATTTCGGAGTATCACTTAAGAACATTCCCACTACGAACAAAAGGGATTATTTCGTCCATTTAACTCTGCAAACTGAAAACCTTATCAGAAGAATGAGATAGAAAGCTTACTTCTTTCTTCAAGACAAGGAACCATTGTGTTGTAGTGATTTTATAACATACTTATGTTATAATTTTTTAACTCATAATTATATATATATATATATATATATATATATATATATATATATATGTGTGTGTGTGTGTGTGTGTGTGTGTGTGTGTGTGTGTGTGTGTGTGTGTAGCATCAAAACTGGAGTGGCAATGAGTACATTCTTCTGAGACGAGCATTGTGGTGGTGTCTTTTCTCTTACTGTGCATTTTTTTATATATATATATTTGTCATAATCTGTAAAGCTTATCTATCAGACAACCCCAAATAGAGCTTCTTTCGCGTCACGGTAGAGTCGGTTTTAATGCATGCTGTCACTGCTAAGGCATTAAAAAAACCCTTGAGTCTAAGCTTGATGGAACCCACATTCGGATGCTGAAAGCTATGCTTAACATCTCCTGGAGAGACAACAAGCAACTAAATCATAGCTCCATGGAATCATCCCTGATATTTCTACAGTCTGACGTTAACTCAGAATGCGCTTTGCAGGAAGCTACTAGCGAGCAAAGCAAGAAATTTACTGCTCTGGGCACCTAGTCGTGGAGCAAAACAGGTTGGTTTCCCAGAAACCACCTACATTCACCAACTATGTAATGATAGAGGATGCTACCCTAATGACCTTGATGCAGGACCATTGATGTTTGGCGTGATAGATTCATGAATGTCCGCTGTAGCTCGACCAAATAAATATAATAATTAAACAATGGTATTTCGTCGACATTACAGAACAATTTGCCTATTTCTTATTAGACTGTCTTATATATTCTCTTAATAATGCATGCGTGCGAAATACCAGAAATAACCCCCACAACAACACGATTACAACTGTCGAAGTGAAAGGTGTAAACTTGGTTTTAAAATCTTTCTTCTGACGAGAATCGAACTCATAAGTTGTTCCAGAATAGCTCATCTTATAATCTGTTGATAGTTATTGTTTTTGGTATTATTAGTAGACAATACCAAAATGCTAACACTCACTACAAATGACTCAAACTTCTAGAAGCAAGTATTATACAAAAGAAGCCATTCATGTTGCATAAAATATCTTTCAAAGCAGGAATTGAATTGTGTGCAAAATGTCTAGTATATACAGAAAATAGTAAAACCTACTAGTCTGATATAAACTTTTCCGGTCGATCTAACTCTATTTAACCGTCATTTTGGATTAATTTAAATTCCAGCACTCCCACCAAAAACTGGCAGGTTGTAGCCAATAAAATATTGTCTTCCAAAATGATAAAATTCAATTCTTAATAACGGGGATTCCTAAGACAAAAATAGAAAAAAGGTTGCAGATTTATAATTTACTATGCACGAGTATTGGCGTTGGTTAGATCCAGTGACAAGACCCAAAGAGTGTGAGTTCAATACCCGGTTAAGGCAGTGGAGAACGTTCAGAGGGAAAATTAACAGGAGATAGCTGACAGCTGACATCCATCAAACATGGCACGTGGAACTAGAACAGTCTACCCCAGTGAGCGAAATAAAGGGTTCAGTTCGACATTCCAACCACCTGAAGAAGGCCGGGGCGTACAACGGCCGAAACGTTGTGATAAATATGGCGACAAAGATGAGGACAATAGTCCGAATATTGTAAAGCCTTCATTTTACAATTTACTAATGATGTTAATCGATTACAACTTATGACTTTTTACGCATTTAATAGCTTATAGCTATCGACTAACATACATACAAACAAATAAACAAAAACAAGTTCTAGAAGGTTCCAGATAGTCATTATACTACAATACTTATATACAATTTTAGAAATTTCGTGTTGTGGGGGACATTAAAAAAAAACTGAATTAAACACTTCTTCATTATTTTTTTAACGTCATTGAATTATGATACAGGAAATCAGTTATTTTACAAAAAGTCATAACCCTAATATATATATATATATATATATATATATATATATATATATATATATATATATGTAAAGGTAAATAAAATCCGTGGATATAGAATCCGAGTGGATCCTAGTAATATAAAAATATTAATACTCATCCACAAAAAAGAGAGCTTGATGTATTTTATTTATGGAGTGCAATATGAATGAATAATAAAAGAAAAATCTTTTTAACTCATGTGGGGAATAAAGTATTTCGGCAGACAATGAAAGTGGAATGAAGTTCATGTCCGTGGAGAGAGTCGGAGTTAATTGTAACAATGTGATATTAAAAGCTAAAGGGTCAACCTAAAATTTAACTTGCCGAATATACCTAATATAGTGCTCACACATTTCAATATTTAAGTCAAACAATAGGCACCAGACAGAGGCCAGGGCGGGTGGTAACTATCAATCTTAAAGCGGAGAAGCTAAATTAAATAAGTCAGGGAATATTAACTCTATGAAGGCAAATTGGGAGCATTAGAAATAGGAAATAAGAAATACAAAAGGTACACACACACACCCATACACATACACGCACACACATATATTTAGCGAGAGAGAGAGAGAGAGAGAGAGAGAGAGAGAGAGGGAGAGAGAGATTTAATTAATTCATGAATATCTTTAATCTGCCATTATTTTTATCACTATATACTTTATCTATTGTAGATAGATGTGTTTAAGCAGGCACGCTTGGCCAAGAGATCGAGAAGCGCCCTAATAAAGGAAGTATGTCTCCCTAGAGGAATCAAATATCTATTTCCCTTTTCCGTAATGGAAGGCACTATTAAGCTAAGCGTCCTTTACCATTAGGCCACGAAAAATAAATCCTAGCAAAGAAAGACTCAATTGCCCTAATTAAGGAATGCACGTCTCTCATTGAAACCTTCCGAAATCTGTGAACTTCATTCTAGTAATGTTGAAACTTGACTAATGCATGGAATAATAATGCAACACAAAATGTACTTAGAACAAAATGTATTGAAACAAGAAAATGTACACAATATTTACATATAGTCTTTTGTATATTCCTGGTAAACCGTTCCTGGAGAATGTGTTGACTGAGTCGCAGTCGGGCAGAGTCTCTGGTTGAATCTCTTGATTCCTCCCTCTCTTCCGGTACCAACCATATTTATATGGTCGGTACTCCACTATGCAAATTAGGTACATCCTACCACAACAAGTAACCAAAACGTTTTAAGCAACTAATGGATTTTTTAAAAACTCTACATTGTTACCATAACAAGAAATAATTTTGGATTAAAAAATAATTTCTTATTATGATTATGAAAAATAAGAAATTTAAAAAATCGTTAATTGCTTAAAAATTACTATTTTGTTTCGGGCATTTCAGATATAGTCCACAAAATGTCCCAACGAGAGTTTTGTGTATCTTAATTAGTCCCGCTTCTGAAATCGCCGGAAAAAATGTTTAACGTTAGTCCTGCAGCAATTGGATTGATAACATGTTTGGCGGGCCATTACTTAACTTTCTTTAAATTTTCTCCCCCAAATTCTGCGTGGTTACTTAAGCACTATTTGTGGAAGTGGGTAGCGTGACTTAGCCACGATTTCATTAGCCACTTAGGCGTAAGGCTAAAAAGCACCCTCAAATAAAAAATCCCAAATTCTAGTCGAAATTAGTTAGATATAAAAGAAAAATAAATAAATAAATAAAAATAGATCAAATTCAATGTTTTCAACTTGCGAGCGAATATGTTCCATGATCAACCATACCCTCCTCTTCTCCTCACAAATTCTTTCCCTCTTTATCTACTCTTCCATCCGTAAACTTTGAAGCGACCCGACGCGAGAATGACCTGGTGCCAAAATTTCGCAGCTATCAGGCGCTTGACCATAAGTGACTTCCAGGCACCATCAGAATCTCCTGCTGCGATTCACATGATCAGACCCTACTAAGCGTGGATTGAAATTTTGGCCATCACACAAACACTGTGTGATTTTCGCCCCATCTTCCTGCGTACCCGGTCAAGGACAAAGAGAACCCACGTGACTGTCTTTGGGGACAGCAAGGATTTTCAGTTTCCGTCTGACCAGTGGCAGATGAACGTCGCTGGGCAAAATCGTCCCGATTCCAAATAGACTGGCCACTGAAATGAAGAAGACAGCAAAGTATGTCGACTAGAAATGTAAGGACTGCTATGAAACTGGATCGATCCAACGAAACGCCTGTACGCGATGTTGTCGACCCCGACCACTTCCGAAGGAAAAGGAACACAGGAAAATTGCCGGCCGACCAAAATATTGTTGTAGTATACGAACTCTCGCTTCGGCAAATCAGAATTTTGTGTGAAAATATCAACTCGACTGACAGATAAGTTGATTCTCTTGGCTTGATCTTTTTTTTTATATATGTATGTATTCGTTCGCGCCTTCTGTTCTTTCATGGTCCCCTTCCCCTTTGTTAAATGAATTTTCTTTTCTTTTTTTCTTTACCTGTTTATATATTTATAAATAAATATTTTATTTTGAAATCCATCGTCTTGTGTCTGTTCTTCGTTGAATCCCTTGTGTCGCTTCCATTTCTGAGTGAAGACCTAGAAAGGATCCCACGTTTTCCTTTTTTTAAACCCGTGGTTCATCTATATGCTACAAGTTCGCAACAATAGAGACTCACGCTTTTCAGCACCTCTATCGTAGATGCTTAATTATTACCTAGAATGATTCTCTAAATCTTGTGTAACCGATGATGATGATGTGGGTGTGTGTTAGAGAGAGAGAGAGAGAGAGAGAGAGAGAGATAATTCTGTTATTTAATGTTATCCACTATAGTCATCGCTGATTAATTAGATAATTGACAGAAGGATTCGCGTCGCATTATAGAGGATTAATCCATCCCATATTCTATCATTCAAAATTCAGCCTCTACGAACAGTTCATTTGATCACTTGCCACATTACCAATCTCAGATTAATAACTAATCATCGTTGAATCTATTTGGGTTTGCCTGGCACTTAATCACACGTTGCTGACACAGACACACTTTTTCAGTCAGTAGCATTGTTTCAAATGATTACTTTATTCTATTCAATAGTGAAACCGCATAAACTGAGATGTTGCCTTCGTTTAGTTGCTTCCAAGCAGCGGTATTAAGGAAGGAAAAACAGCTGGTGCGTATTAGTTGCTTTGCATTAGGTAGCAAACTGATGAATTTTTAAATGGAACCTATATCTATCTATCTATCTATCTATCTATCTATCTATCTATCTGTCAAGTATTTGGATAAATCATCCCGATATTGAATACATTAAATGACAATTGGATAAAATGTTCATGAAAGTATCATGTTTCGAAAAATATCCAGTAATGCATTATCAGATATTATTCCGAAACATACTTTCATGAACGTTTTTTTCGCATTGTAATTGAATATATATATATATATATATATATATATATATATATATATATATATATATATATTGGATAACTATATATAATTTTTATATATCAAGAACAGTTTTGAAATAAATAAAAGACATGACAAATTGGAAAAAAAAGATTTTATGGCGCGTTTCATTCGTTAGGACTTCACGGGACTGGGTTTGTTGACGTTGTTGTTGAATACAAATGAAATGAACGAGAGATGCTGGTAGTTTCAAATTTTTGAAAGATTTTTTTTTTCTTTTGGCAATCTAGCCAAATTGATCTATATTCTTTTTCTTTTTCTTTCCATCATCTTTTTGTAAATATCCCAGATTGTGATAACGTAAAATCTGCTAAGAATGGTGAATCGTTTTAAGAACTTGGACGTAAATTTACTATCGATGAACTACCGATTAGAGCACTTTCTAGAAATTTTCGTCTTATTTTCTCTTTTCATTAGAGTAGCATTTTTTTATGTCAAAATTATGGTTAGTTTCGTTACGGTGAACAACCAAAGTGTTTTTGTATGTTGTTTTTTTTTTTAAATGTCTCTTTTGTGTTCATCTTTTATTTAAACTTCTCGAGATTTCTACAATATATTCTTTCTGGCAATCCTTGCAGTTTATAGAGTAAATTCCTCTTTCAAGTTTTGTCTTGTTGTTTTGTTGTGTATTAAGTTTTTATTGTTTTACATGTAATTGTGACAAGTTTTATCTTGTTTAGATAAATTCTTTTAGATTGTAGTTGTGATAGAGTTAGTGGGTAGAATAATATATTTTTGATTCATTGGTTTTGTCAGGGAGATCGCTTTTCTATTTTGGGATATTTTATGAGTCTTCTTCTGTAGTTGTAAAAGATGTCATAATAAACCATTTTCAGCGGTAATTATGATATTCAATTACGTCTAGTTATATACTGTATAACTCCTCTAAACCGAACATCCGTGATGTCCGGTATTGAGGGTACTGTTCGGATTCAAGGAAGAAAAGGCTACTGTGGAAAGCTTAAAATTCTTATTAAGTTTTAGATTTTAGAATACAAAAGTTAGTTTTTAACGTTGATTCGTTTTTATTTAAAGTGTAAAATGAATACATAAATGTACAAAAAAGTAATTGACAACCAGTAGCAATGAAAAAAATTGTGCTAAACAAATATTGCAATATTGAAAAACTAAGACACTTTATGAAATGTTTAAAAATTTATTAAATATCTTATTCAAAACAATTACAATCTGTAAAGGAAGTCAAAAATAAGGACAAAACGAGCATCCAAAATGTTGGGTATTTAGTGTACTGTACTTATTCGAGGAAGAAAAGGCTTCATATTTATGTTAATACAAAAGTCCAAATTTGAGGAAGTCTAGATTATGTTATGTTCGGATTTGGGCAGTTCTACTGTATTAGTAAATGTGGGCATGTGTTTACGTAAAGATAGACGAGGAACTGTTACTTTAACGGCGTTATCTACTTATACGAATCAGTATTCTGATATTTGAGCAATAAAACACAAATTTTAAGAAGGGATTCGGGCTGAGTACTTTTCAGCAACCCCATATGTTTTCACTTACCTTTCAACGGGTTTAGATTCGCTTTGTAATTGAGATCCGCTGCCATTTTTATCAATTGCAGTTTTGGATGTTTATTGCTGAATCTCAACTCGGATAAACTGTCAGCTGTTAATAATTAAATTAGTATATTTATGAAATATAAATATCTCATATAAATAATAATAATCATATGTGCGTAGCTGTTTGATAGGAATCTAATTTTTATACATTTATATTTTGCAAATGTTTCTTTCTGTCTACCTTAAAAGAAATGTTCTTAGAATTACTCTACATTTTGTGTATTAAATATTTTAAAAAAATTGGCAAGAATTTGTCAATTTCAGAGTGTTATCCACGTAATTAATTTAAATAAATGAATGAATATATATACATAAATACACACACACACACACACACACACACACACACACACACACACACACACACACACACACACACACACACACATACATACTGTTATACTACCTATTCTATGGTAATGGACTCTCGCATAGACAATAAGTAGCAGTAGCGGTCGCCAGTTCGGCTGAGTGGTGTTGAGCAAGTCAGACGATATCAGACATTGAAGTACCAACCATAACAACTAGATTTGCTGCGTCATTAACTCTTATTTTCAAGTTCATAACGTTTTGTACGTCGAACCTAATTTAGGACGACTTATTGAAATACAAGCCTCCACTGTGAAAATATCCACAACACATACATACATACCTATATATATATATATATATATATATATATATATATATATATATATATATATTTATATATATGAAGAAATATAGTTTTAAGGTGTGCTACATTTATGGGATAAAGTGCTCAATTGGCTGGCAATCCTTCTTTTATACAAGTTTCATTGGAGACGACTGACAAGGCAATAAAAGTTTGTTATTAGTTTTTTTTTGTTGTATTCTTTCAAGTGATTTCTTTTATGGAC
>CAHIKZ030004438.1:12500-70000 GCA_903632075.3 Acanthosepion pharaonis | reverse complement strand
ACCAGTAATAAGGAGTGCCAGAGAAAAGCAATGATAACAAAGTTGCAATATGAACTCTGGTAAAGACATGCAATGATAACAGCAAAATTGCAATATGAGCACTGGTAAAAATGATGCTGAGAACATTAGGTTTATAATACTCAGAAGTTCATACCCAAATGTCCTCGAGGGCACATGGCACAGTGGATAAAGGCGTTGGTTAGATCCAGTTCAATTCCTGGTTAAGGCAGTGGAGAACTTTCAGAGGGAAAATTAGCAGGATAACTGATATCCAGCGTGTCTACCCCAGTGATCAAAAAGTTTTCAGTTCGAAATTCCAACCACATGAAGAATGCCGGAGCGTACAACGGCCGAAACGTTGTGACAAAGATGAGGACAATAGACTAATGTAAATACTGTTATATATTTGTGTGTAGAAAAATAAGAAAGAACACATTAGGTAAATAATCCGAAGTTCTTTAGTATTTTTGTTTCTATTTTTTCCATGTAGAAGTAGTTTAAATTATAATGATTTTTTTTTAAAATATGATTCCTTCTCATGTTTCAAAAATGAGAGCCGAATACCTCGTTATAATTATTAAAATTAAATTTAATTAAAGTATCAAGCCCTGTTTCATCCTCAAGCAAAAATTTAGGAATAACCAATCTTGAAATTTACGCATCTTTATAAGCATGTTCGCTCGCAAAAGTAATTACTATGGAAACGGCTGGGGGCGACCATTTTGATAAGGAGCCTAAGAGTTAATTTTTATCCACATATCAGTTATCTTCCGAAAGAGGTATCCATTTCAAAGCAAATGATGGCATTCATGTACGCACATCGCCTGGTCAGTCACAACGAAAGATGGCTTTTGGCACCATAATATGTCGTTAAGTGCCTAGAGAATTTTGTTTTATTTTATTTTATTTTCCTAAAGGGCTGTTTCGTGCATAAACGCGTCGCACTGAACTACATTTTTTTAACGACTTCATAAAGGGTTTTTCTATTTTATGATTGGGTTAAACTTTTAAACCTTTTATTAGACTATGAAATTTAATTTTTTTTATGCTAATTATTTAATGCGAGAATTTGTTGATGTCGGCAAACAACCGTTAAATCATGTCTATGGTTTAATAAATTTTCATTATTTAGAAACTTAATAATGTGTAGCATTTAATGTAAGCATAAAGGGCATGGGTCATCCCAAGTTTTACAAGTTCTTGTTCTATTTATTATTTTCCATTTTACTTTTGGTATTTTATTCATTTCTTTTAAATGCCAAAAATATTTGGACAGGAATGTCTGATTTCTATTTCTAATATTATTGAAAAAGCTTTTGTGTTGTCTCCATCGAATTTTAAATTCATTCTTTGTTGAACCAATGTATATCCTATCAATGTTAGGACTCTCAATGGATGAGATAGTGCATTGGTATACCACAAATTTTGTGCGGCATTTCTTTTCCAAAGGGCAGTCTTCAAGGTTTCGACAATTACATAATTTTTCATTATTTTTGTCTAATTTTAGTTTAGGATTTTTATTAATACTGTTTTGGCATGCGTGTTTTTCCAGGATTTTATTATTATGTTTTTTTATGATTCTTTCTAGATTTTCAGTGCAACTGTAACTTAATTTTAACGTGTTTTTATTAAAGATCTTGCTAAGCCTGCTATTAGTAGAAAACATTTGGTTGAACGGAGGGGTACACCAAATAATTTTTCTTTACCTGTTTTTCTTCTGGTTAGTACTATTGTTTCTATAATTTATGTTAGCGTTTTTGTATCCGCTATTTTTTAGGGCTCGTGTTATAAAAAATTACTGTATTGTTGGAATATTTTCTCATTAGCGGAGTTTATGCTGATTCTTTTCTCTGTTGATGTGGGTATATGCTTAATTATAGATGGAGGGTGGTTTGACTTAGGGTGTACACGGGATTGGTGTTAGGTTTTCTGTAAGGTAGGTATATGTTGTTCATTAAGTCTAGAGTTACGTCGAGGAAGTTTACCCTTTTTAATTTAGTATTGACTGTAGTTTTTAAATTTAGCTTTCTGAATTCACTATATATTATCTTTCTAATTTTATCTATTTTAAAATTTGTGGAGCTCCTCGCTACCATGAGCCCGTCATCCTTGTATATCCCGATGGCGTTAATGTCTAATTCACGGTTCGCGGTTAGATTCTATAGTATAAATAGACCTACAATGTCAGAAGACTCTGCAGAGTCTAAAGATCCCATGGTGATGTCAAAATTGTCATCAGTGTTTTTAATCCATTGGTCCCCATTATGGATGATGACAGATTTTTTTGCACTAAGAATGTTCATTTCTTCCTTAGTTGTCAGAATATACAGTAGCAAACTCCAGGGCAGTCGTGAAGGGATCTCTTGATATTGATTGGTAATAATCCACAATATCGAACTGTATTAGGGTGCAATCAGGCTTATTGTCGATGTTGGTAAACCAATTGATGACTTCTTTGGTATTAATCCAGAGTGTTAATCCAAGACATTTTTTGATTTGCCTAGTGATCCTTTCTAGGATTATTTTGCTTAACTTTCCTATATCGGGTATGGTTGGTTTTATCATTCAGGTAGTGGGGTCTTCCTCAAAATCTTTTTTGTGGTCCTTAAGAGTGATGTAGCATTCCTTTTCAGCTAGTTTACCTCCCTTATCGCTTATATTTTTCAGTAATAATTTTACTAGTTCTCTTGATACTGTCTACCATATTAACATCGTTATTATGAGCCTTTTTATAAGTCTTAGTTAATTTTTTTTAATTAATTTGTTGTAGTCGTCTGCCGTCAATTTGTAGAAGTTTCCCGTTTCCCGGGCTTAACTAGTATTTTATCGCTGTCGTTAATGCTTTTAACTTTTTGGTCTAGATGTTTTTGAAAGTTGCTTTTCCTTTTTTTGAAAGATGTCATTGATTATATTGAGTAAGTCCTTCTCAAATTCCTGTAGTTTTTTTTTTTTTGTTAAATGGTGCAACTTTATTTACTTTTAAAGCTGTAAACCTCATGTTCTTTTTTTGTTAAGTTATTCCCTCGAAGGAAGAAGAATGCTTTCCATCTCATTCTACTTATTAATTCCTCTGTTTTTTTTTTTTTTTTTTTGCAAAAGTTTAACGAAATAATTTCGTTTGTTTGTGTGGGAATGCGTAAATTTACTTTTTTTCATATTTTAAAAATAATTATAATATATATATATATATATATATATATATATATATATATATATATATGTATGATATAAAAAAATATAACAGTATGGGAGATTATAAAGTAAAAGAAGTGAGAACTCATTGTTTTGAAGAAGAGAGATTTCTTATTTGAAGACAATTTGTTCACTTCTTTTAGCTATTTTACCAGTTATTGTGTTTATTATAATATCAGTTATACCAAATCGACCCTTTATGTAATGAGTGTGTATTTACATTGATTGACCTTATCCCTATGATCACATACATAATAAGGTGTTGGTCATAAATGAGCCCGCAAAATACAGCTCCAATACGAACAATTGAGAGTTTTTGGGTGTCAATCTGAGGACAGTGCAGAGGATTCGGAAAGGGTTGGATGAGTCTAATAGAGATTATGAAAGTCTTTGAAGTGATCACGCAATGGCGACATTATACCTTCATTCATCTTCCCACAAAGCCTCAGACTCATCACATAGGCTTACATCAAGTACCTCGAGGAGGTGGTGCTGCTCTAGGTAAAGAGAGTGGCTACTGGAGGACCCAATATCGGGCAACAGGAGAGCGAGAGACAACAAAACTCCTTGTAACACAAAAGATGAAAAGGCAAGTTTTATGGCAGCATTCACCAACTTAAACAAGGCGATCATCCAGAAGAGATGCAGGAGATTTCAACGTTGTCAGGCGGCCATGGTTGAAGTCAATGGCAATTTTCTTGAGCAAATTTACTCTTTAGTATTTCAAGATATTTTCATGCAATTTTGGTAAATATATCTGTTACAATGAAATGTCAGTGTTATTTTCATTTTTGTAAATTTATCCATCGCACTTTGTATATTTTATATAAAAAAAGATCAACATCGCGCTCGATTATTGGAATGGTTCGATCTTTATTAGGTGCCGAAAATAAGGTCTAAAAAGGAAAATAGGGATGGATACAGACTCTTTCTCCGTTACATGTAAGAAAAGATTAAGGACCAAATATCTTGATCTTAAATATCACGCTGATTAAGCGTATTTCTTCAGTATCAGGCCGATTAAGCTTATTAACTCAATATCACGCCGATTAAGCTTATTAACTCAATATCACGCCGACTAAGTTTATTATGTTGATTAGGCTTATTACGTTTAAAACTAAGATTAGAATAAAATTTCTAAAAATTTTAAAAATGAATTCTTACTAATGGTTATTACAATTACTTAGTACCGTTGATATCGAAGATTATAGTATTCCATCAAAGTTCTCACCAAAATATCTGTGACTTTATTTTTGATGTACTTCTTAATTTTGCTCAAAAGCACAATTTTTTATCTTCTCAGTTAAATTCTCTGATAACAAGAAGTGTTAGAAATGATGCAAATCACTATTTTGAACTCATAATCATGGATTATTAATTGTGAAAGATCTGAAACCATCAGGCCTTTTGCAGTACTAGAGTAATTCTAGCAAATATTGAAAAGAATCTGCCACACTATTACATTTCTAGAGCATCTGTTTAATAACAAACGCACAGTTAATGCCTTGTATACTAATCACTGGTTCTATCACCAGTAATAATTGTCACAAAGAATACATCGGAGAAACCTCAAGGAGTTTAAATAAAATATTATATAAATACAAAAGGGATTTACAAAACAACACATTTAATGCATTAATTGCTCTTCATGAACACTTATTATAATTTTTATTTGAAAAATGCTATTAAATAAGACGAAAATCTATAGAAAGTGCTTTAATCGCTAAATCATCCACAGTATATTTACGTCCAGGTTCTTACATTTCATCTTTCTTGGTAGATCTATTATCACACTGTGGGATGTTGAATGACAAAAGTGATGGAGACATAAACACAAAGGAAAATAAACTAAATGAAATCGGCTAAACTATAAACATATATTAAAAAAAAATTAAATTCAAAATTGTCGCACCACTTTAGTTTGATGAAGTCCTAATGGACGAAACGCGTCACACGAAAACTTTTTCATCGTTGTCATAATTTTTTCCTTAAAATACTAATCTCCACACAATTCAGAATGATCATCTTGGATTGATCATCTTGGAATGAGCCAAGTTTCGGAAGAAGTTCTTTTTCTGAAGCAATTGTTGTGTATCGTCTTCTCTTAGGATTGTTTTTAATATTAGTAAACTAAGTAAAGACTAGTTGCTATTCATTTTTACTTTTTAACACAATTTATCAGTCGTTTTGAATTTTCACACACATATTTTTAAGTTTTTGTACTGGTTAGTATTAGGTGAATAAAAACAATTCATAAATACTTCAGGCTCGTATCTTTGTTATTTCAGCTTGAAGTTGAGATTGCATCTAGTAATCCTTATAATCCTGCTATATCCCTTCTTAAAGCAAATGGCTTTTTTAAGTATCAGCCTAAAGCTTCAATGCCCTCAGTCTGTGAATCATTATCAACTAAATTATTTTCTTTTAATATTCTTTCTTTCTTTCCTTCATCGCATTTTTTTCTTTTTACTTTCTTTTTTATTTTCTTTTGTCCATTGCTGTCGCAGGATTTTCTAACCAAATACATGCAAACTTCTTTTATTAATAAGGCACCCTACAAATATATTCATACACGCACACAAATATCCGGGGATTTGAAGGGGTAAAGCGTTAACTAAATAGATCGAACTTAAAGCGATAGTTCATAGATTAGCCATTGCTGATGAATTCTGCTTAATTCGGCGCCCCCTACTATTATGACCCTGTGTCAGACGAAGATCAGCAAATTTAAGTGCCCTATTATTGTGACTGTTTCAAAGCTAAGTAAATTACTATTTTGGGAGCCTCCCGTAGAGTTCCTACGGTTGTAACTAAGTATCAGACAACGCTCTGTAAATGTCTATTGGGTTTCCGACCGTAGAAGCTGACTCGGTGTCTGAGACTTAGATAAGTACAAACTTTGGTGAAATTTAAGTTTTTACTGTTATTACCTGAAGAGGTAATCGACAATAATGAAATATTTATGTTTCTGAGGTTCATTTCAGTATTTCAAACGGAAGAAACACATTATTCGTAGGTATTTTAACGAGATAAATCCCAAATAATTATCACTGTCCAACCTCTGTGGCAATACAAACCGGTGGCTAAGTGTTGTGGAGTGATTTCGCAGTGGAGGCTTGTATTTGTACTAAGTCGGTCCTAAAATAGGTTCGACGTACAAAACGTTAGGAATTTGATATAATAGGTAATGACACAGAATTGTGGTCGGTGATACTTTAGTATCCAGACTAATGGTCGTCCGGCATCGGCTGACTGCGCCTACTGACTGGTTACTCTTACTACTCCTACTTATTATAGGTGGGAGAGTCTATTAACTGTAGAATAGGTGTGTTACACTATAACACTAAGACTATAGTATAATGTGGGCTTAGGGTTTTTATGTCATCATTTCTCAACTCGGCACCTATGCTGATGACAACTGTTTACTCCTGTTTTCATGTTAAGTCTAATCTGTTCGATAATTTCAAAATGACCTGCAATCTGTTGTTAACTGGGCCAAGAAATGGCTTGTTAACTTTAACACATTTAAAACGAAGCTACTCTCTTTTGATCGTCTTAGAGAACCGCTTTTTGCCTTCCATCCGCATGGCTGATTCTAACCTCCAGGAGAGTGACTCATTGCGCCTTCTTGGACTAAGGCGTTCAGCTAACATAAAGTGGAAAGTCTATATATAAATCAATTGTTAGGTCTGTTGATAGGAATGTTAGTTCGGTGAGTTTCACGCTAGACAATCTTTTCTCGATAGAATCTAACTTACACGTTTATAAGATTACAATTCGTCCATGCATTGAATATTACAATCCTACCTGGTCTGGTGCTTCTGCGATTTATTTACAGATTCTTGATAAAATACAGAAAAATAGAAGTGTTTGCAATATTATTGGCCTGGATCTGGCATCTCGGTTTCAGTCACTTTCGCACCGCCGTAATGTAGCTTCTTTGTGCCTTTTCTATAAATATTTTCATGATAATTTTTCTGGGGAGCTTTCCTCTTTGGTACCTAGGCTTTAAGAATTTAAGCGCAGTACTAGATTAGCAGCTAGGTCCCAATATTTTACAGTTGAAATGCCTAGATGTAACTGTAAGTTCTATACTAAGAGTTTCTTCCATCGCTCTTTTTGCTTAGGAAACTCTTTTCTGGCTTCGTCATTTACAGTCAACTTCAAAAATTTTAAATGCAATGTCAATCTCTGTCTATATTTCTGAGATAAGGTACTCTAATCGTTTGCACTATTCGAACTCTTGTCCTCATCTTTGTTGCGTTATTCATGACGTTTCGGCCCTTGTATGCTCTGGCCTTCTTCAGGTGAATGAAATTTCGAACCGAACCCTTTATTTCGCCCATCGGGGAAACGTCGTGAATATGACAGCAAAACTGAGGACAACAGTCCTAATAATCTAAGTAGTGTTAGCAATTTTAACATTTATCTTCTGCCTTAATTCCAGTTCTTTTATTGTTCTCTCGCCTGAATAGTCTTTCACATTTAGTAAACCCTTTACATCTTAGTGGCTTTACTGCCTTCATTGGCGTGAAATGATTTTTAAAAAATGACGATCAAATATTTTGTGATGTTAAAGAACACTCGTTGCCATTTTTATAAAATAATATATATAATACTCGTTTTTACTTTCGTAATGACCGTTGTAGTAGAAACTTTGTAATCGCAGATATAATTATAGTCCACCGTTGAACAATACTGGTGTTAGACGCCTTCGAATAACACTCGCACTAATAGTACTTGCTCGATAATACTCAAACGAAAAGTAACCACCTAATAGTGATCCGAACAGTGATCAGTATAGTAATCAGTATAGATGAATAGTATAGAAATAGTAAGGAGAATAGTGATCCGTCTAGTAATAGAGGATAGTATAGAAATAGTGATCACTTAGACGCCAAGCTAATTCCCATATATAAATTTTCTTTACCAACACCTGATCTACTTATTCAAAATAGGATTGCCCGTATTTGCCCTTTGGTGATCTGTGTTCAAACTCCAGTGTCGACATCGACACTTTATTCCAATACTAGCAGCATGGCCCGGCGTTGCCCGTGCTTGATTCAAAAATCGTACGATTCATACAACAATCGCTATCACTTGACTTAAAATATTTTTGCCCTTCCTTGCCTTTAAATTAGTGCCCTTTGCCATACTGATGTTGCTACATGCCTTACTTCTTGCCTATCTCACACTGCGAATTTTTTCTAGGCTCTATACTAAACATTAAATCTGTTACAAAAAAAGAACTAAACAAAATGAACAAAATGAGGACTCGTAACTGGAAAAACCGAATGAAAAAAGAATGTTAACAACAAATACTTTTTCACACCCAACCCAGTTCTGCGGAATCAGAATCAACGTTGAGTTTAAGCAAGCGAATGAGCCAATTGGAGTAAAGTGTCATGTAGATTTAAATTTTTCCGACGTGACGAATGCAGCTATCGATTTTTTTTGCATGCTAGCATGCTAGTTAACATTCGTGTCAGTCAGCTGTTGGCTCTCACGCTGGCCAATAGAATCTTCCTGCCTATTCGCGACTGCCAGCTATAGGCTCTCACACTCTGGCCAGTAGAAAATGGCCGCAAACTACATGAAAACTGCCGTAGAAGCATGAAAAAATCGATTATTTCCACTATCGATGGGAGTTGGGAAATGCAAAGTCGGTCTTGGCCTTCCCGCTAACTTGGAGCATGTGCATGTAAATTTTGGTGCAAAACCGTCGAAAATTGCGGCCGTGCATTCGTTACACACACACACACACACACACACACACACACACACACACACACACACACACACACACACACACACACACACACATATACATCCTGCCTTTTATAGATAGAGATAACAAAAAGTTTCCCCACAATGTTAAATTACAAAAAAAATAGTTTTTTTTTATTTAGTTTTTAATTTTTAAAAAGCGGGGTTGGGAACTTTTGCACATTTAATAAATATGTTCATAAAATAATCGAAGATTTATTAATGTTACTCACATTTATTTTATAATCCATGATAAAATCCCCACACTTTTTCTTTTTTTAATTAAAAGCTTTGGTATACATTTACACTATTTGCGTTTTTCGGGTTGTTATCCTCATCTTCATTGCCATATTCACAACGTTTCGGCCGTTGTACGCACTGGTTTTCTTCAGGTGATTGGAATTTCGAACTGAACCCTTTATTTCACCCACCGTTGTAAATGCCTCTGCCGATTGTCTCAATTATCTCCTTTTTAATGCAACCCTCCACATTCTTGTTCACCTCTGCTGTATCCAGGTATTGAACTCACAACTCTCTTTGGATAAAGTCACTGTATTCAACCAACGTTTTTATCCACTGGATCCAGTGGATAAAGCAGATGTGAACAAAAATCTTGAGATTTGAGTTAAAAGGGAGATAACTGATAATGAGATATCTGGAAGAGGCATGGCACGTGGAGCTAGAACAATCTACTCCAGAAGACGAAATAAAGTGTGCAGTTCGAAATTCCAGTCATCTGAAGAAGTCATCTGAGTGTACAACGGTCGAAACATCATGAGTATTTTAACGAAGATTAGGACAACAGTACGAACAATGTAAACAGACTTTGGTTTACATTTTAGTCATTTCCCAAGAGAAGTGTTTTCATTTATATCTAAAGCTTAATGATATTGCCTATTGCACCCAACAAGGATCAATAAACATTGCAAAAATGAACCATCACGAAGATAAAAATCACCAGCACTGAAATTTGAAACTAAACGTTTAGCGTAGTCAGTGTTTATGGTTAGTTTGTTGACTATAAAACAAATCAAGTTGAAAGATAACGTTTGCCTGAAGTGGAGAGAGACAGACTGTTTCATCTCTCTGTAACTTTTAAAACTCTGTTTCAAGAGTTGGATTCTTGAGAACCACGAAAGTTGAATCTTTGATATTTTCAAAGAGGAGTATTTTTTTTTTATTGTTGGCTCTGTGATCTCTTGTGTCAGAGTTAATGATATGGAAAATATTGAATTCAATAAATTTGTTGTGTTCCTATCTTTTTTTTTTTTTTTTTGTTAAACAAAAAATAAAACAAAAACAGAAGTAGCGAGATCTGTTTGTTCTTTTTCTCTTTCTCCTTTCAAGCTTCTCATTTGTATAACACTAAATTGCTCCCGCTGCAACAAACAGACGACAGGACGGAAGCGCGGGAAAAAAAAAATCAAAACGAGACTTGCAAATTAGTTTTTAGTAGAAACTTATTTTTTATCGACTTCTTTCTTTATCTTATGTTATTGGAATTCCTGGCTTCATTTTTTTTTTTTCGTGATGTAATTAATTCTTTTCATTTTTTTTTTTTTTTCACTTTTCCTCCATTTTCTCCCTTTCATTGGGGAAATATATATTTGCTCTTCCTATTTGTTTTGTTTGGTTTTCTCTTTTTCTTAATCATTCTTACTTTTCATGTTACCTTTTTCAAAACTTGCAATTTCATCTTCTGTCATTATTTTAATTTTCGTTCATTAATTTCATTAATTCTTCCCTTCTTTATTTTGATTCTTCTTTCTCCATAGTTATTACGAAACCTTCGTTTACTTGAGTACAGCTAAGTCATATGAGAATATCTATTTTGTGCGCCTGCTGTTGAGCCTCTACTATTATGACCCTGTTTAAAACGAGACTAAGCAAAATAAATGGCCATTTCCTCAGCCTAATGTAAAGCCTGGATTATTTTGACTCCGTGTTAGACAAAACTTTTATCTACCCTTCAGGACGTTGTGTAACCATGGCTCTCCAAAACAGCTTGCCCTTTGTAACCCTTAGTAAAGTTTCTTTTTGCAATACCTCCTTATCCCTGTTCTCCTAACACAGGCTCGTTAGGTAGGTTATATACTGCTTACCTCTGTCCCTCTAGCCTTGAATATATTCCTTGAGTGTCTAATTTTCTAAGCCCTCTTTCCTCGTTATGTGAGCTAGAAATTTCAATTCTCTCTTCTTGATGTTATGTATAAGTGACCATTTTGTTTCCATTTTCTCTAAAACTTCGTCGTTGCTCGCATATTCAGTCTATGGTATCTCAGCATCCTTCTGTAGAACAACATTTCTTTTGTTTTGAACTCGTTTTTCATTTGTGCTGAGATGTTCCAGCATTCACCGCCATATATGAGGACTGATATTACACAACATTTCAGTACTTTTCTTTGCTTCTAACAAAATTATACTGTTTCTTAATACTTTGCTTAGCTTTTGGAAGACATTTTTTGAGCTGTTTCTTTTACTAACAACAATGCATTCTCTCTTACAGTTGATATTTAATACTTTCTATTCGCTTTCCTTCACTACCTCCTGTAAATTCCTCTATTTTCCTTTCTGTGTCTGCGATCAACACTGAACCAACAGCATATCTCATGTCATGACTACGGCAGCCAATAATGAATCCAAGTAGGACTTCTAATTCTCTCAGAATCGCCTCAATGTAAAGGTTGAATAAGTTCGGTGAGAACACATCTCCTTCTCTTACGCCCCTTTCTGTTTTTTGTATATTTATTGAATTCAGTTTTTATCCTCATAGGTTAGATGTTGCACAAGGCCGAAATTATGGGGCACCAAGTGAGGATCGAACTCACTATTCAGTCGTATTAGACCTAGCGGAGCAAGCTTGCTAACCATTACATCACGCCGAAGTACCCTAATGATTTTCTAACGGTCGAAAGTGTGGAGCACCAAGTGAGGATCGAACTCACTATTCAGTCGTATTAGATCTAGCGGAACAAGCTTGATAACCATTACACCACCTCATGGAGACGGTTTGCTCCTAGTATAATTTCTGTATTATTCTGATATTCTTCCCGAATAAATTCAGCTTACCTAGCAATTATTTGTGACGTACCTTGCCAAACACTCATGCATAATCTGTAAAACATAGGAATACATTCTTTCGCATTTGCATTGCGTCTTTTGATATCATTCTGAGAATAATATCGCGTTCATTGTTCAAGTATCTATAACGAAACCGTATAGGGCCAGTAATTGTCTTCCTTGTGTGCCCTCTGGGCATGTAAGATTATGTAAAGTTGTTATCATTTAGCGTCTTTTTTTCTACAGCAACCATTTTGGCATTTTGTACGAAAGCGACTGATTCCAGCAAGCGAAAGACTTGGATGAAACACAGGAATTGCAACTATACTGAATTCATTGATTTACCTTTTGAATATATAGATTCATAGCTAAATTCATAGTCAAAGGCTTGAAAATATGACGTATCGTTTTGAGTAATATAAAACGACATTCATACGTATTTAACAAGAATTCAATTACCTACCGTTTATAAGTCATGAACTTAAATAAAATAAAACTTACCAAGTAGCATGAATCTTAAAATCTATCGAAAACTTAAATATAAAACAAGCAGCCACGGAATTCGGATAGTTGAATTGTTATAATTATTTTCTCTAATTAAAAGCACTTGTGTTAAAAGCACATGAGGTTTATCTCCAAATTATCCAGCTATTGAATATTAAAGAAAATGTGTACCGGGAGGAAATAATGCCGTGTTCTTCAAATGATTCCTCTTAGAACCTCACATATTTATCTTAGCTTTCCTTCCATTTTTCTAAATATTTACCAAAGTTCCTATTGGAACCATTACTCTATACGATCCTTAACTACGGCTGACAGACCTGGACTTTTGAAAAGACATTAAGAATATTACTCTAATGGTCACTGTGAATGTGAATGTCACAAATCCACAGATTCACTCACTGTCGACCGAGTCACTTCACATGAGTCTCTGTTCTGGTTGCCAAGCCAAGTCCACACCGCGCAAGCAGTTCTCATTGCATTCAAAATATCTCATTATATTGCAGGCACATCCCGAAGCAAAACTTTGTAAATATTACTGACCAGGGAAAATAGAAAGATTCTGTTGTAACAAATTTTCGTTATCTTATTTTTTTGTAACCATGTCGCTGATTTAAGTAGAATATAAAAGTAAATCTATTTGCATAATCCGATTCTTAAAAAAATTAAGTCATTACACTCTATTTACTAACGTATTATTTTGCATATATTCTTTAATGACATAGTGACAATTAGAAGTAAAAAAAACAACTTAAGGAGTTAACAATATAAACTAATAAGAAAGATGAATGTTACTGGCAACTCAACTCTCAGTGCGTGCGTTTGTTTTTGACGTTGCAAGTCAAAAGACTGGGGCTACGTGAAGACATGCGTGGTATTTGTTTTTCATATTGCATATCATCGAAAACTCTGCTTCCCATCGATATCTGGCGAGAAATAGAAACAGAACGTTCAGGATAGTGTGCACAAATTGTGGGCGCGTATATACGTTTTGCAATGAACGCATAAAACGTATATAGGCGCCCACAATTCGTGCAAACTCTCCTGAATGGTCTGTTCCCATTTCCCGGTAGATACCGATGGGAAGCAGAGTTTTCGATAATGAAAGCACAGGAGGCACAGTAGAGTAATGGATAGCGGCTCGGTTTGAGGTAGTCTGTAGAGCCGAGTTCGAATTCCAGTCGAATCCGTTGCATTCACTTACGTGCTAATACCCTTGGAAAAGGTATGAATCCTTTTTTCCCGCCCCAGCTATGGGTATATAACAGGACTGACCGGGTTCTATAGCCTTGAGTGGCAACTGGTCTACTGCCGAAAGAAATGCAACCTACTGCGGGAAAAAAATCTCTCGTCAGTCATGCATCGAAAGATACATGATCGTCTAAGCGTGTATCACCCACGACACACAATTATGACTGATTGAACGCACACAAGCATTTTATATCTTATTTTCTCCCTTTTTTTCTTATTACAGACACCGCTTACAAATTTACTTTCAAATGGGGAAGTCCCGCGGAGGTTGACCATTTTTGACGTTGACCAAATCACACTTCAAATTCGACCTTGTGCCACGTTATTATGCGAATGCGCGCATGGAAAATACTCTTCTAAAATATCTAAGATTAGTTTGTTTTGGTTTTTCATATTTGCGTCACGTATCAATTCCGCGCAGAGATATTTGAGCGATACATGATATGCCTTCATTATCTAATTTAATATCTCATTTATACGGAAGCTTTCAAAATCTATCCAGAGTTTGAAAATCGACATTTTATTGATTGATTGATTTTCTACGGTTTATCAACCCTTTGCAGGTTATTTAAAGTCAGAAAAATATTTTTTTTAGATATTTTTAGAGTAATGATCACCAACGTTCTGAAGAGACACGGCACATAGAATATAATATATGCAGAAAATAATAGAAACTAAAGACAGGAAGATGTTAGACGCTCGGATGAGCAATGATGCTCAATTTATTTCTATTGTCAATGATTGTGCGTGACTCTCATCACACATCTCGTAGCAACGAGATGTTGAGTGTATGTATTCATTTAATTCTAGTTTATATTTATCGGGAGGAAAAAAGGATGATGCCCGAGAGTCGTTCAAACGTGTTTGTGCATGTTTCATATTTGATGTTTACATAAGCAGGAGTGATATTCATTCAAACGCATATGTATCATGCACACACATGTCAGTTCTGAATGTTTGAATTTAATGCTTGCCGAGATAAACTCAATATGTTAGTCATAATGAAAACAAGAAACCTGCACATCTTTTATTCTTTGCTCTTCTAAATAAGTGTATCTCATATTTTACAAGTACGTGTATGTACTGATTGCTAGTATATTCATTAGTCAGTTTTTAAAATGCTATACAACTCGCTTCAATCAACTACCGACACTTACCTGACGAGCTTGTGGGGATAGATTGGGGCGGTGGCCTTACCAAAAGGAGTAAAAATTGTTAAAAGGCACCCCAGATAGAAAGTTGTGGAGAGCCATGATCGCTTACATCATGAAGGGACGCTGTATATAGAAATGGATGTTACAAAAGCTGTCAGAAGTCCGGTTCATCATATTACAAGAGGCTGTGTTTATACATGGGTCTGGAAAGCATTTTCTCTTTGTGTCATCTATCTGAAAATTGTGCTTATAAAATCCGGGCTTTAGCGATTGACCATTAAGTGTCACATGAACGGCCAAGCAGGATGTATACTAATTAAGAAAGAAAAATTAAAGTTAATCCAACACTTATTGTGACAACATAGGTTTGATATGAGTGATTCGTTTTTTTGTTTTTTGTTTTTTACAGCTTATCAACCTTTTGTAGGTTATTTAAAGCCGAAGCATATTTTTGGATTGTAATAATAATATTTTTTTTTGCGAGTGAATATTGTATTAACCATTTCTAGAGATACTAATTTTCAAATACAGTTCTTACTAGTTAACCCATATAAGAGAAGAATAGGTGAATTCATACCTTTTTTCTTTTATGATTGAATGTAATGACCCCGACTGGAATTCGAACTCAGTTATCCGACTTCACATTTGAAGAAATCATCCATTACACCACACGCACATTCAAGATTACGGTACCTATTATCCCCAAGCGGTCACCCATTTAGGTACTGACCAGACTCGACGTTGTTTAACTTCAGTGATCGGACGAGAACCACTTTTTACAATGTTATATAGCCGTAAACCTATACGCTAGAATAATACCAGTTTAACATTACCTTAATTTTAAAATGGAAATACGTCGTTGGGTTAAAATGATTATATTATGCAATTTGATATCTTGTACATCGCACTTGCAATGAATCACTTTAATAAAATTATTATAACAATAACACAAATATTTGAATCGTGTGGAGTAATGGATAGCAGCTTGAATTGAGGAATCGGAGAGCCGAGTTCGAATTCCAGGCGAATACATTACGTTCACTTAATTGCTAATACCCCTGGGAAAAGTATGAATCTTCTTCTTATCCATCCTAGCTACGGGTAAATAGCAGGGCAGACCGGGTTCTATAGCCTTGGATGGCAACTGGTCTACCGCAGAAAGAAATGGCAACCTACTGCGGGAAAAAAATCTGCCTCGTCAGTTATGTATCAAAAGATGCATGATCGCCTAAGCGTGTATCACGTATGGCATATAACTGACTGTTGTTGTAGTAGCCGCGCAACTTTCACGAGTCCCGCCAGTTATTACTAAATGTTTTCAATCAAATAATCGGAGCTCTGTTGGCGCGGAAATTTCATCCGTTATTACAAACACAGCGTTTGCAAATCAATGGAAAAGGACTTTACATAAAAAGGCCGATTGACAAGCAAACTAGTGGCAACAACGAATAACGCTCCCAAGCATACTGGTTACTTCGATTTCTTTTGTTTGAATGATCAATGGATCTAGAATGCTGCCAGATGCAGAGAAAGTCATTTTACCCTGAAATATATACACACAACTTTGAGAATATATATTAGTTTTAATATACAGGGTGTTCCAAACATATTTAAAATGTGAATATCTATGTCGCAAACAAAGGAAATTAAATAGGATTCCTATTGAACAATTGAAGATTTATTTACCAAAATTCGAACAAGATGTTCAGAGGGATGTAGATTTTATAATCGACTTCACAATGCTTCATATGCGCACCACCTGTGACACGACAGACGTTGAATCGGTAGTCCAGCTCCTGCTAAACATATCTTGTGTAAGATTCTCCAACGCCTTTGAATTTCTTGTGTCATGTGTGCACTCCAGTTGGTGCATTGTTGTTGAATTTTCTCGAAAATGCACGCTTAACACAATTGTTTGAGTTTGTTCGAGCATATTCTAATACACAAAATGCCTTTTCTTTTTTAGTGAACGTTATTATTCATCCTGAAAAAAGTAAACATTCAGCTTAGTTTTGCACATTTTGCTAAAATTTAAGCTCATTTGAGCGAGAATTGTCTGTCATTAGGCTAAAAAAATATTAACTTTTGTATATTAAGTATAGAATTAAATAAAATGTGGTTAATATTAAACATAGTTGTGTGTGTGGAGAGAGTACAAATTCTTATTTTTATGAAGATATATACATATGCTGGATGCGATGGGTAAATTGTCGTCAGTTTAATTTTTAATTTCGCGCATGCGTGTTGTTTTTGTCTATAAACTCTGTGAGAAAATGAGCAAAGTGATGCAATTCACTCCGTCAGAAATCTGGAAACGGCATTCTTTACTGCTTGACATTTGCACCGAAAGCGCCAACTGTGACGTCGTCCCCGGTCGCAGCGCCAACTGTGACGTTCTATCCTGATCTACCACGGCGCCAGTTGTGACGTGGCCGTTCCAGGGTCCTATCCCGGTCACGACACCAGTTGTGACGTCTCTAAACAGCACCAATTGTGACGTCTTCGCCGCGGCGCCAGCTGTTCGCTCCTCGCTGCTCCGTCCGGGTGTCGCTGCTCCAAACGTGACGTTCGCCTGTCGCGTCAGTCGTGTTGTCCCGTACTGTGACGACCAACTGGCTTGGTATCGGTCGCGGCACCCAAATGTGACGTTCTAACCTTTTTGGTGATTCGGGTGGAATCTGGTTAGATTTGATATCAGCCTCGCCGTTCCCAACCTGCTTCCAACGCCTGGTTACCAAGGTAACTGCACTGATCTCCAGTCTGCCTACCCACGTTGTGAATTGATCTTAGACAGACGAGATCAAACAGGGGTTGGGGCCGTAATGCAAATTGAGTTCAACGGGGGTGATAACACACAAATATGCATAAAAGGAAATAAAATGAAAACTCAAAAAGTTCAAAGTATCAAAGAAAAAGGTAACAAACTTTATGTCTAGTTGTTCGATACATAGGACTGCATCTATCTCCCGACCCGTTCTGTGGATTGTGACACGTCGCTTTCGCTAGGCAAGTTTTAACGCTTCAAGTTGTTTGCTCTCTAAAAAATTTGTGTTTCGGTGTGTCTTTGGACGAAAAACTTATTTCTGTGGTCTGGTTCTAAGTCGCTCTTCAAAATAATTGTTCTTGGTTGAAGAGGAGTCCAAAATTTTGCGTGAATCTTGGTCAGCTATCTTGGTCTATCATCTCTGCCGCCAAGGCCGAACGAACTGTCTTCTGCCCGTCAGGGTCCGAACTACTGGCCACTCATCTCGGCCGTCAGGACCGAACTACTGGACACTCATCTCTGCCGTCAGGCGCGAACTACTGGACACTCATCTCTGCCGTCAGGGCGCGAACTACTGGACACTCATCTCTGCCGTCAGGGCGCGAACTACTGGACACTCATCTCTGCCGCCAGGGCCTGAACTTTCTGGACACTCATCTCTGCCGTCAGGGCGCGAACTACTGGGCACTCATCTCTGCCGCCAGGGCCGAACGAACTGTCTTCTGCCCGTCAGGGTCCGAACTGATTTCTGCCTGTTGGGGCCTCGTTTTTATTGACGCCGTCAAAAACCGGGTTGGGTCTGTTGGCGTCGGGGAGTTCCTCGATAATTCTAAATACATATCCACCTCTTTTATTTCTGGTTAGGGATTTTCCACTCTTTTTCATTTTTGGTAACTTTTTTTTCACTCACTCCCACTTTCTCACCATGCTTCTGAGGGGCGTGAACTGCCCTCCCCACTTCTTCGTAGTGGCTTCTCATACTTATACTCTGGATGGGGGCGTCGACAGTCTTCTTCGTGCGTCATGTGATCACTCTCGGCCAATGAAGTCTTGGTCGGGTATCACCACTTGACCAATGACGTCTTAGTCGGGCGTGAACAACCCGCGGCTTTGTTTCTGAAAAAAAATACCTTGCTTAACTAAAAAAAAATTAATTAAATCGCCGTTATCATGAACGGATAATATGACAACTCTTTGTTCAACACGTGGCGTTTGTCAAGCAGTTTATCGCCAATTCATCAGACGGCTGGTTTTCCGACATGGCCTCAGAAAAGAATTTTCTCCAAGTTTTCAGTCAGTCTGACGTCTCCAAGGCAGAAATAAAAACATTTCTTATTCCATTCATTTTCCTTCGGTTCATGTGTCTGATAACAAAATTTTATTATCGCAGGGGCAAAAAGTTTGTTTTATCGAAAAGAGCTTAATTAGCGAGACTACTTGTGTGGGATTTTAATTTTCCACACCCAGCTAAGGCTCCGTACCTACACCTGTGTTTTGTGAATTATCAAAATCTAACGTTTTCAAGTGGACTTTCCTTGGCGAACATTTCTTGATAACACAATTCCATTCGCGCAGGCCAAGTAGGGAAATCGGTCAATGATTGCTCGCAGGTGGCCTTTAATTTTCATATGTGTCCAAAAGTCTTTTTTTTTGTCGCCTGTTTCTTGTCGTCACTTATCGAAATAACATTTTCGCTGGAATTTTTCCCTTGGCCGGTGGCCTGTGTTTTGATAGTAAGATGCCTTCTCGTACCAATAGTTTAGATAACACTTCCCTACCCACCCAATCTCATTGTCACTCTTTTTACCACGTGCCACTTATCCAAAATAACCTTTTTTTTTATTGCCTCTTAAGCCGCGTGTGTGTGTTCGCCTATGATCCATCTCGCATTACTGAATGATAAAGAAGGCCGTTGAAAATATAACCGAGTTGAGAACGCAAAGAAAAGAAAAAATCATAAAGAACTTGTCTCTCCAAAGCGACTCGGATTGAGGAATCGGAGAGCCGGGTTCGAATACCAGTCGAATTCATTACATTCACTTACGTGCTAATACCCTTGGGAAAGGTATGAATCCTATTCTTCTCCTTCCAGCTATAGGTAAATAGCAGGACAGGCCGGGTTCTATAGCCTTGGATGGCAACTGGTCTACAGGAGAAAGAAATGGCAACCTACTGCGGGAAAAAATCTGCCTCGTTAGTCATATATCCGTGCTGACATTCGATGGATCTGATAGAGTGACCAAAGGATGGTCTTTGTCCGATGCAGATGTGTCAGTGGCTAAAAGAAAGCGGCAATGTGATGGTATGGGCCGGTACTGTCGTCTAAAGCATTATTGGACCATTCAAAGTCGTTAAATGAGTTAAACTGAACGGTACTAACTATTTGCAGTTTTATGGACAAGCCTTTCTTTGAATAGTACATTCGTGTTCAAGCCTCGAAGTTTCAAATAAAGTGTGTATTTATTCACGACAGTGAAACTTCTTATGTATCTAAGGTTACCCGTGAATTTTTATAAGCGAAAAATGTTTACAGAAGAGAAGATAATGGAATGACCATCATCAAGTCCCGAACAGAATCCGATCCAAAATCTATGGTCAATTGTGAAAACGGAGAATCTATGGTGAATTGTGAAGATGAAATTATGTGAAACTGGCAAACAATATGACAGCAAAGTAGGCCTATGGGAATAATGTTGGAAATTGGACTTGCTGAAATAATAAAGTTAACAAAATCAATGGATAATAGATTGTTGTCTGTTATTGAGAAGAGGGTCACGATATTAAGATGTAAATGTTTCACAGACTTATATATGCTTGTTATTAATTCTATTTTAGGTGCTGATCAGTTGTTAATGATTTTATTACATTGTTATTGAAGTAAAAAGTGTGTTTTTGTCTTTTATGTAATAACTTCAGGCTGAAGGTTTTTTAAATAATTTCAATAACTAAAACATGTTGATACTACTTGAAAATTTCACTCAAACTTTGTTTTGATATCTAATTCATTTTTCCTCATCAAATATCGAGGTTTGTGATTCTTAATAATTTCATATGGTCTGTAAACGTATGTAAATGTAATACCTGTTCTAGAAAGTTACGCCGATCATTAACTTGTCATCCGATACTAACTGGAAGACCCACTACTCTTGTGTGAATTAGGGTGACTGTCATGGTAACTTAGTTCGTATACTCGACGAGTGAGTTTGAGTTTCACAGAATGATGCCACGGAAAATTAAGGCATAAATATCTTTAAAGACAAGACGTTTACTCTAGACTGTTGGTTCGAAAGTTAGTTTCACTTATAACTTAAGGATTAAGTTCAGCCCTCAGTAAATGATTTTACGCCGTTCAGGGAAGTGCAGTGTATTTTACAGCCCTTAAGTGAAATATTACCACGTTTAAGCCTTCGACATTGTACCATCTTCGCATTTATACTTGACTGCACAATGCCCAAAAGATAGCCAAATCACAAAATATCTAATAAACTTTTGTTCTAACAGAAGAGATCATTATGGATCCCATTCATTACCGTCGCTCTTGCGCTAGCGTTACCTAGGCTTGAAAAATATTTGCATGCATGACTTTATGCAACCATAAACAGACAATGTCATAATTTCATATATTTAGTTCGTTCTTGATTATGCATAAAGGCAGTTTCATTATCGACTCTTAAAATGTAAATTCCCGTAAATTTACACACTGGACTGAAAATATTATTGAAGCATTTACAACGATTTCAGAAAATATTTATGCCGATTCATTTTATGTGATGAATTTGTGCAAACATGTAACAATAGCTGTTGGGAAAAAGCTTTCATTTTTAGTAGTTATAATCTTGTTTATCAATAGAAAATCAATATAGGAAGAAGAAAAAAATGGCTACGCGGAGGTAAATCAATACGCATGCGTACATGAAATGACCAATAGATTGACTCAAACTGGCGTATTACTCCGTCTTATTGTTATTTCCGGTAAATTCACAGTCTGATGAAATTTGAGTCCGGGGTTTCTTGTTTTTTTTTGTTTTTTTTTTAATTCGTTAGTGGTTGATTTGTCGAGTTTCTATCCTATAAAATGAAGGTGGGCTTGCATAAACCGTATTCGCCGACATTTAAAACGTATTTATTAAAAAATAAAACATAGTCAATACATTGCGGCTAATGGACTAGTTTTAATGAAACAAAGGCCAAAAACAGTTGCGTTTCAGTGAACAGTAGCGTAAAGATTGTCCTTAAAACATCTCTTTTACAAACCTACAAAGAGACAGGAAGACATAAACCTATCTATCTAGCTACGAGAGAGTGATGAAAATTTCGCGGGTTTAAAAAAATAACTGAATATATATATATATATATATATATATATATATATATATATATATTTTATATATATATATATAAAATTTTTGATTTAATATATTTAGAAAAAAAAAAAAAAAAACAAGAGGAAAAGTAAAATAGTTTAATACAGGAAAAAATATTGGGAGTTAACCGGTTTCCCGCCTCACTTATCAAAAACTCGATCAAGGATAACAAAATAAAATCACATTGACTGAAAAAGGACAATACAAATATACTAAATTAGTAATGTACTAACACTGAATTCCTTCTGTTTACACTGGGGAGGCTGTTTTGATTTAATAAAAATTGTCATGTGCTTTAAGATGTAATTCAGAGTGCGATCTTCACAAAATGGATCATGTTCTATCGGTGTACGGGGGCAAACTGACGATGATTTTATCGGTTACGTCTTAATAACAGATACGTATGCGACAGACTTGTACAAATTATCACTCAGCCGACCTCTCATCTACCTGAACATGCTGAGAGAATTCTCCTCTCCAAAAGTCGAGTCGTCCTGCCTGGATAGTCAGCGTCGCACTGATATTTAAAAAGAATAAATAACAGAATTTATTTTGAAGACAAGCAGGCTGTCCTTGCAAACAGCTTTCATCATCGACCTAGACGATAACATTACAAATGGATGAACAGAAAAATAATATTACGAAATACTGGCCGATGATTTACTTAACAAAAATCGCCCTAGTCTCTCCACTCCAGTTGAGTTTTAAATACACAAGACATTTTTCAGGACCAAAACATTTAGGATAATCATTCACATAAGCGGCGTAAAATAACCTGTCAAAGTCCTGCTTACATTAAACGGCGTAAATAAACTGTCATTTTAGCCTGGAAGCCATATTATTTATATGTTTATTATTTGTGTTGGAATCTAGGAAAGTAACTACGGGATTTACTCTCACAAAAACTCTTACAGAATGTAATGAAGGAAAGCGAGAAGAAATGATTAAACATCAAGACAGAATGCATAGTTATGAACAAAAAGGTGAGCACAAAGTTTGAATCGCAAATTGGAAATAACAAAATCAAGCAAGTGAAATTTAAATATCTGGGAAGTGTTTTAACAGAGGACTGAAAGTGTGACATTGAAATCCGAAGGCGAATTGGGATAGCCAAATATACATTCCAAAAGCTAAGCATAGTACTAAGAAATAGAAAAACTTCGTTAGAAACAACGAAAAGAGTACTAAACTGTTATATGATATCTGTCCTACTGTATGGCAGTGAGTGCTGGACAATCTCTTCAAGAATGAAGAAGAGACTTCAAGCAACAGAAATGTGGTTCTACAGAAGGATGCTATGGTCCGACATGTGAGCAACGAAGAAGATTTAAATAAAATGGAAACAAAAACGAAACTTATACTTAACATCAGCAAGAGACAGTTAAGGCTTCTAGGGCACATAATGAGGAAAGAGGGCTTGTAAAATCTGATACGCTCAGGACTGACTAAAAGCGAGAGAGAGAGAGAGAGAGGAAAACAATTTGTAACATATTTAGTGAGCTTGTGTAAATGGATGGCGGAACAGGGTTTAAGAGAAATAGGAGACAAAAGACGGGAAGGTATAGAGAGCCATGATCATCTACATCCTGAGGTGACACGGTATAGATACAAGAAACAGCATTTTGTGAATCCTGATGATAACACCATGATAAATCGTGGAATATATTTGACTGCGCGTCAAGCGTAAATTGCGTCGACAGTTTGGTACTTCCGAGACGTTATTCCCGTCGCATCTTCACGAATACGTGTGACATCCGCGGTACAAGAACAGACACGTTTTTTTCAGCATTTATTTGCTGCCTAATCCGCCATTACCCGTTGTAATACTGTTCAACTGTAATAAATGTATGTACCTTGGTCCTATTGATTCCACGCGGTTCGGAGAATAGCAGTTTATTTTACGCCGCTTAATTGAAGGATTACCACACTCTTCACATTTACACTTAAGAGCACAATATCCAAAGGATAGCCATGATAACAAAATACATCTAATAAATTTTAGTTCTAACTTAGAAGAGATAACTATCCTGTCAATTTTTGTGTATATTATATCATTGAAGCTACAGATAAATTGCGGGTTACCTAGGGTAAGCCTTTTTGGTGCCCGCTATGGCAAATGTTTTGGTCGGGGTTCTATGAACGAAAATTATTTTCTATTGCCTGTCAACCCAACTGTTATGAATGATATGCAAATGACACGTTCTGTGCCTTCATTGATGAGTTGGAGGCATCATTTTTTTCATAGAATATTGAACAGTTTGCATCATTCTCTGCAGTTCAATATTGAACTGGGTATCGACTATTCCCTATTCTTTCTGGGTGTCTTCGCACAAATACTTCATTCTAAGTTGTGCCTTAAGCCTACGTTATCAGGTTTATATATTCGATGGAACTCCTTTTGGTCGAATCACACCATAGTCCGGAAGGTAACTTTTTGATGTTATCGATGTCAGAGTACCTGAAAAGTACCTGAAAAACATACCATAGGTTGACCCAAGCCTTGTGAGTCAAATGCGGTAGACGGAACTCTTCGAAAGCTGTCGATGGGTGTGCTAACAGGAAGTCGCAAATCATCGTGATTGAGGATTTGAGCTCAGGCCGCTGATTACGCCGGATTATGAGATCTCTCCCTTAAACTAAGATTAGCGTAGCTTAATTGCAGAATAAATCACAGGTGGGCTGTATGGCTGTTGAAGAAACACAAATGCGCCTGAGCATCTGTTTGCGAAAGGGAATTATTAGCTTCCTTAGTCGACGGAAGTGATTGTAAAATGAGAATAGCTGGCTATTATCTATGAGAGTGTGTTGAAAAGATATCGGATTTTTAAAAAATGGGTCAAATTTTGGTAAGTATGCCGTGCCGAGAAGTTTTCAGTATTCCCTCTGTTCATTGCAATGCATAAAATTCTAACTACTTGTTCTTACCTACATGTGAAGGACGCTTGATTAGTTAGATATTGATATACTTCCAACGAGGGGAAGTATTCAGTGCTCGTGAGAGCAGAAATTTGAAAGGCCAGTCCCCGACACAGCGTAATCCTCCTGACTTAATTATCCTTCACAGCATTTGGTCTTTTATTTATATCGAGCTTTTCCATATACAAGGCCCGGGAGCCGATCAAGATAGAGTCACCGTGTAGTGTTGTATGAGCATATGAAAAGAAGTCAAGAATTAAAATTCATGTGGTTATGTAGGAAAGATAACGGTTAACCCTAGACTTGAAGAGTAATTGTAACGATTAGGAAAACATCCTGTCGGGAGTCTGTACCAAAAACAGCATTTCTTGGGAAGAAGCTATCTGAGTGGAATCTACTTCTTATTAATAGATTACGAAGGGAATGAGAATGATTCATTCTTGTGTACGTGGCAGTTGCAAAGGTCCAATACCGTACGAAATTATGATCTATACATATCTTGATATGTGGGTGTGCATGCCTTATTTGCGGACCTAGAAGACAAATTAATGTAAAGGTGTCAAATATTACATCCCATCTACTGCACGTAGCCTACTTTATGCAAATGAGGCCGAATGACGTAGAATCGAGTGCCAATGAGTGGAGCATTGAATTAGATGTGATAGCATGAAAAAAGATGAGGCGTTAGTCCATATAACTTGTCAAATAGTAGGAAAAATAGTAGGAAAAATATACTTCAACGGATATTCCATATCAGCCAAACAATAGACACCTGATGATAACCAAAGGGTAGTTGGCCGAAACGTTGGGTGTATAATAATATTACAACAAGATGAGAGCAATAGTTCGAAAGGATTACAATATACTGACAACTACTCATCTTAAAAATGAAATACAATCATTCCACCGCCGTAACGTGGCTTCTCTGTGCTCTTCCTATAAATATTTTTATGGTAATTGTTCTGCTGAATTTTCCGCTTTGGTATCTCAACTTTATGAATTTAAGCATACTGCTAGATTGGCGGCAAGGTCTCATCATCTTACAGTTGAAATAGTTCGATATAACTAGATTTCTTTTTCTGTCGCACTTCTCACTTGTGGAACTCTCTTCCGGTTTCTTGCTTTCCAGTCAACTTTGACCTTCAAAAATTTAAATGCAATGTCAATCGTTATCATCTGTCCTCTAAATTCCAGTTCTTTTATTGTTCTTCCTACTTATTGTTTTCTTTTTCTCGTGTACTTTCACACTCAGTAACCTCTTGTATCGTAGTGGCTTTATTGCCTTGCTTGGGATGAAATGATTAAAAAAATGAGTAAAATATTGCAAAGTTTATGTTCTGCTCTAAATGTGTGTTTTTTTTGTTAATTTTGACAAGTATTTAATTTAATCATAATAAAAACTAATAAAATAAAAATAATTAAGATAAAGACAAAATTATCTTTGTCCCATTAAGATAAAGACGTAATTGTCTAAAAATTCGTTTAGTCTTTAAGCTGTAGCTAGACTAAATTATTTATATCGACACAGTGTTTCTTTTATATATATATACATTCTCCGTAGGGGTTAATTAGCAGGAGAGAATAAAGGACTAAGAATAGAAAGAGATAATACAACAACACGATGCTGTTTTCACATTTTAAAAATGTTGACTTTTGATAATCTAACAGTGTAAGGGAGTACTTTAATATCTAGAAAACTCAATGAGTTTTTAAAAGCAAAATGATTTCAATATCAGCCATGTTAATCAAATGTGAATTTCATCAACCTAATTTACTCTTATTTTTCAAACTATGGACCAAGAGCCACTATATCAATAGGATTACTGAATGAGATTGTTTTATTGGTATCTATCTATCTATCTATCTATCTCTCTCTCTCTCTCTATATATATATATATATATATATATATATATATGTCTGACGATCGCTAAAGCGTGAAACCCAGGGCCACAAACTCACATCAATCCAACCAAATATGTTAGCTCTATCTCTGATATTGAGCGCTTTCTAATAAGTACCGCGCATATAATATATAAATAATTATACATATATATATTTATTTATTTACATTTATATACACTTTTCACACACACACACACACACACACACACACACACGTATGTATATATATAACCATTTTATTGTAGGTAAGCTTGAAGCGGTTAAGAATGAAGTGTTCAGGAAAGTATTTTCCTAAAATAGCGGGTTTGGAAAGAGACTGTTCGAATGGACATTGCTTTTTACCAACAGAATACGAAGGCACTGAGAAAATATTCGAATCTGTGTACATGGCTTCGCGGGTCATAGCGCTAATGGTCTGAACGAGTGAAACTAAGGGATGTAGTTATATCAGAACATTTTTCCTGGAAATAGCGATAGGATTGCCATATTTTCATCTGAGAGGAAAGGTGCTGTTGTGGTAAATAATTACTGATATAATCTTAAATTGCGGGTTTTTATCTTATTTTTTATTCAGTGGATTGTTTCTTTGCTGTAATCGGAGTGGTAGATCTCACACACAGTAGGTAAGTAGTTGAAAGGCAATCAGGTAAAAACAATCATAATTAGAGATTGATGTTTTCTTGGTTCAAACGTTATCGAAGATATTTTATGAGGAAAAACATCTTACAGACAATGTTTATAAACGTTTTTACAGAATGCACATTCGACTATGTGAACACGAGTGATTTTACAGTTGTGTGCGCTCCCAGTATGAGAAGAGCAGACAGCTACGCTCGTCCAATATATGCCAAGGCCCCTAGCTATACTAAACGATACGAACTGAATGGAACATAAATATACCCTGCTTCTACCATATGCTTAAAGTTTCGAGTGGATAATAACCATTTTGTCCATTTTCTATCTATCTATCTATCTATCTATCTATATATATATATATATATATTAGTTCAGCTACGTACATCAACAAATCTGTAGTGTATTCTGACTGAAACAGTGATAAGGTCAATGTGTTGTCTAGTCTGTAATCGTAAACAAAATCTTGCGCAATTTCGTAGTCCTAAAATAGTGGCTTTGTTCTGAAACCTAGGAGCAATCTTAACGAAACTATATATATATATATATATATATATATATATATATATTCAGTTGTATAGATATGAGTTTATATTTCTGGGTTTCATGCTTCTGCGACCATCAGACAAACTGTGTGATGATCGCAAAAGCGTGAAACCCAGGAATACAAACTCATATCTATACAACTGAATATGTTAGCTCTATCATTGATATTGAGCACTTTCCAATAAGCACCGCGCATATATAATGTATATAGAAATTATTTAATATATATATATATATATATATATATATATATATATATATTTAAATATAATTTTAAATATATATATATATATATATATATATATATATATATATATATATATATATATACACATACACGCACATACATACATGCATATATATATATATATATATATATATATATATATATATATATATATATATATATGGCGGCTGAAGATTCAAGTATATTAAGCTGACATTTTTATAGGAATCTTTCTTCTCATTTTTATCATTTCACCCCAAGCAAGGCAATAAAGTTACTAAGATGTTAGGGATTACTGAGTGTGTTAAATGCAATGTCAATCGTTATTATTAAGTATAGATAACAATAAAAGAGCAACAATTCAGAATGCAGAAGAAAATGATTGCCATTGCATCTAAAATTTTGAACACCAAACTTGGCTGGAAAGCAAGAACCGAAAAGAGTACCGCAAGAGAGAGGTGCGATAGAAGAAACCGCTAGCATAGGACTTACGGTTATATCTAGCCATTCCAACTGTAACATGTTGAGAGCTTGCCACCAATCTAGTATTCCGCTTAAATTGATCAAGTCGACATACCAAAGAGGAAAGCTCATCAGAACCATTACCATGGAAATACATATAGAAAAGGTATAGAGAAGCTACATTACGTTGGCGGGAAAGTGGCCGAATTCGAGATGTCGACCCGGACCAGACTAGGCAACAATAACAATATACATATATATATATATATATATATATATATATATATATATATATATATATATATATATATATATATATATATAATAGACTGATCGTTATTTGGCAAATTAGGATATTTTACTCACAACAAGGTATTCAATGGCACGTTCATGGAATAGACGTCAGTATAAGAAATTTACAGTTAGTGCATATCAAATTATTGATTTTGTCGGGATGTTTTCTTTTGAGGATTTTTTTCACAAGTCGGAAAACTGATTCTTTGTTTTCAAGTTGAGATAAAATACCGATTGATTCTATAAATACGAGTCGTATATTGATTTGAATGCGCTAACTGTAAAGATAGATATATAGTTGAAACAATTTGTTTCGTTATATCCACGAATTTGCAATGGGAGATTGAGATGTGAATAAAATGCTCTCAATTCTCAAACTTAGTGAAACGCCCAGTTTCCTATATATTTATATGATTTTTTTCTTTTTGTAATCTGTGGTCAGCGTTTTATTGTATTGTTCTCATCCATTCCTACATTTTTATATGTAGAAAACTGATTCTATAAATTAAAACGATAATCGTCTGAATCGGTTCATTCTCTGAATGAAAGATGTCAATAAGAAACTCATCCATTTTGTCATTCACTTACCCTTGTATATATATTTATATGATGTTTTTTTCATGTGTGTAATTGCACTTGCATGGCATATTTGCATACCAATATAATCTATATCTATAAAATAGATGTCTGTCTGTGTGTGTATGTATGCTATCTATACACGGTGGGGGAAAGAGTAATGAATAGCGGCTTGGATTGAGGAATCGGAGAGCCGAGTTCGAAATCCAGTCGAATCCATTACATTCACTTACGTGCTAATACCCTTGGAAAAGGTGTGAATCCTCTTCTTCTTCCTCCAGCTATGGATAAATAGCAGGACAGACTGGGTTTATAGCCTTTGATGGCAACAGGTCTAGGAGAAGGAAAACTCTGAATTCAAAACCTGCGGAGGGTGAATGGAGTCTCTCTGAGCCTTGGTTGGCAATCCATTTAGTGATGGTGTCACGATAAAAACACCCTTGATAGCCCTAGCGAAGCATCAAGAATTCAGCTATTTGACAAGATTATGAACTACACCAATCAAAGTATTGAAGATAAAGAATACTGGAAAGGTGTAGTGAGTTCAATCTCGGCTGAGGTCGCAAGATGATGATCTATACACGTCCACATTTCTCTGCCGATTTTAGTGAAACTGTATACATATGTTGCAAATTTAGTAAATTAGAACGATACCGACTTTTCAATCTCCAGGAGCCCCGGTTTTAGCAGAAAAGTTGATGACAAAGGAGGTGGGTACGACTTTTTATAAAAACCAAGGCGAAGTTAAACGTGAATACAATTTTTACTGGATGAGCTGATGTCCTTTGCACTTAATATAAATCATAACTTATGTAGAGTGCTTTATAGTTTTCCTGCGACATTCGCTTCGCTAAAAAAATGCAAAAAAAAACTGTGAAAAAAACCGGATTTTTCGTACTACCTAAAATAAAACTTGAATAAATTCCTCATTTTTTATCCGATTTTCTTGAAACATGTCGCCAAAAACATTGCCATCATGTAAGAAATAAGATAATGTCGTTTTAGTCTTGCTCACTTCCTGAAGTATAACGAAAAACCACGAAAAACTGTTCAAAAAGCCCATTTCTCGGCCATAACTCCCTGATTTTTTTCTCCGATGCCTTGCAAATTTGCCATGTGAATTACATAAGACACACAAATGTCTTGCGTGAATGTTTAGTTTAGATTATTTCAGTTAAGTGGACGAAATCTGCGGCAAACTAGGTCCAAAATCGGGTTTCACCATTTAGGCAATAATTTCTTCATATGATTCCATCCTAAATTGGCATTCAAACAACCTTTGATGCAAAGATTGTTTGAAAAGGATTATTGAAGCGTTAAACGGGAAAAATTCCCGAAGAAGCTCTTATTAGCCATAGCTTTACAGTAAACGTGTGAAGAAGGAGGGGGCGTTCATGCGTTTGCACTTGCAGTTTAATCAACCTCTGAGGCTTCATCCCTGTTTTTGTTAGATTATTAAATTTGGGAACAACGCCATACTATTTGAAAGTTATAACGGCCATAGGAAATTTACTGAATATCTAAAACATTGAAACAATTTAACCCCGAGCAAGGACCACAGAAGAAAGTTTTATCGATGAATTCCTTTATTAAGAACCATGAAACACTTGCTAAGGACATACCGTAAAAACGATGAAGGGGTAGTAGATTAGTATACCAAAGGATGATGCATGTAAGCGGGGAGGTGGGTAAACATTTCTAGACAGGGGGTCGGGTATACAGGGGGTGCAGGTATACAATTGCAACCATGTACACTCGGGCAATGCTGGGTACCTCGGCTAGTTCTGAAATAAAAAAGTGAAATCTGATTTAGATACAAAACGCAATTTTTTCCTATTGTCCGGAAACATAGGATTAACTATTAGCAGAATTACCAACTGAAAATGCAGGCCGTTGTTATCTGCAAATTGATGACGCACTTTGCTTGAACAAAAGAAATACGCGAAAAATTAGAAAAATAGGGCGCGGATATTATCACACCATTCATTCTGTTAACTATAGACCTCTTTAATTATACCAACACATAATTCAAAATAAATAAATAAAATATATCTGCAAACAGACAATATGAATAAATAAACAATTAATTATATATATATATATATATATATATATATATATATATATTGTTATGATCCAGTATCCTCGCATCACAGTTATGGTCCAAGGTTAGAACCAAGGAAGAACAACACGAACACAAGCGTAGAATAACAAAGATATATTACAACAGAAATATAGTACAAGAAGTTGAAGTTGTTAGTAATGACTGTCCATCTGGTTTAGAGTGAACTAATATTGTCTCGACTCACTACACCATTCATTCGGTATCTAGCCACCCCGCCACGAGGGTTGCATGTGGCACAAGGCCGAGTTTAACGTGGGTTTCCCGAGCCCGTAGGCTCGGCCCAAAATATACCCTTTGAACCCGCCTAGACCGGTTCAGGGCCTGTCTATCTCCCCGGACGAAACCCTGCCCTTCGGCAAAGCTTCGTCCGGGTTCCTCTCTGCCAAAGCAGAGAGTTCAACAGACATGACCTGGTGCTGGTTACACCGTTCATTCATTACACCTCTTGAGAGGCGCAGTATTTATAGTGTCAGGAAGAGTCCATTATCGTTATAGGTAAGTTCCCATAACAATATATATATATATATATGTGTGTGTGTGTGTGTGTGTGTGTAGCATATTTTCATTTAAACATGTTTTGTTGAATAATATAGATTTTATCCGTTATAGTCATAGAACTTTGGTGAAACAAGGGTTCTAATATAAGGGAGCTGACCGGAAATTTGTAGAAACGTAAAATGGTATATAAATGCCATATGCATTTTAATATGTTATTGATATATTCGTCATAAATTTTGCTGAGTGTTGATTGGTTGATTTTGATATAGAGGGCCCCGAGAATTTGGAATTTTTGTTTATTGTTTTCGTGTTGTATTTTATCGGTGTTATCGACAAAAAAAAATATTCTGTATTGTGTAGGTGGACAGGAACTACATGACTACAAGGGATACAATTTTAAATTTCTAAAATTACTATAAAAGAGCGCGTTTAAACGTTTTTAAAAATCACCATGACAACAGAACGCAGATTTAAAAAAAAAATTAGCATAACTACACAAACAGTTATCGCAGTTACAATAGCATGTTTGTCTTTGTAATTTACCCCTGAAGATGATCTTAGAAAAGGTCGAAAATACTTGGGTTAAAAACAACTACGGCGCCTTGATGAATTTCATTCCAATATCAAGAAAGTAATTAGACAGCTTGAAAGGATCAATATAAAAATAAGTAGACACAATATGTTTATGTTATTCAACAAAACATATCTATCTATCTATCTAGATATCTATCTATCTATCTCTAGATATTTTATATTTATATCTATTATATATTTTATGTTTATACATTCTTTTTATAGATACAAATATTTAAGTAAATGCTCTGTTTATAATAAACAGTATTAAACAACATTTACCGGCCTGAATGTCCGAGAAATTTTCATAGAAAATATTCGTCCTCCGGCAGGAGTCGAACCTGTATCCTATACGGAACCGTCATATAACATTTACTTAAATATTTGTATCTATAAAAAGAATCTATAAACATAAAATGTCTTAAAATAATTATGGACTTTGTCCATTTTATAATGTGACATATATATATATATATATATATATATATATATATATATATATATATTCAACAAAACATATATACATATTCAACAAAAATGCATATTCAACAAAACATATATATATATATATATATATATATATATATATATATATATATAACGTAGAAGGCAAAAAAAGATCTTATGCATAATTTATCAATTGCATTAGTTATACATAGAAATAAAGTTCAACCACAACTTCGATCTAAAGAATCCCACACTAATTACGTAGACGAAAAGTTTTTGAGAGTGCTGCTTTCGAATCTTGTCAAAATGTAAATCTACGCCTCGGATTTTTTCAAATATCTTCTTTACTAAACAATATACTCCTTTCCCAACCCAGCATATATAACAATCAAAATATTAAAAAAATGAAAGAAAGCAGTTAAATCTCAACCCTCTATTATTTAAAATAAATACATGAATTAATTTCTCAAACGTAACTAAAATGATAAATAATTATATTTTTAAGAAATTCAAGAATAACAACATTTCTTTACTTTCGTTTATTAGGCATTTAATTTCTTCACTTATTATCCCCCTTAGTTTTCCTCGTCTTTCCTAGTTAGTCTGAAGTATATTTATGAGTGATCTTAAATTTAACAATTTTGTTTATAAATACTTGTTGCAATATGAAATTCTTACGTTTTCCTTGATAATATCCATCAGAGGGAAAAACGCGTCGGTAAAAAAAAGTTTTCTTTTTTTGTCTGTTACATAGTGAGATGGATAAATTTTCGTCTAAATTACGCAAAGATGAAAATAACACTGACATCTCATTTTAACGGATATATTTACCAAAATTACAGAAAACTATAGCAGATAGTCAAGGAAATTAGCAGCTGACTAAACTTATTGCTATATTTTGTGCAGTTCACAAGGGATTTACATAGTGGAAGACAAGATTAGATTATAGTAAAATTCAGCCATTTTCTTAAATACGACTTCAACATCATATACAATTAAAATAAATTCTGTACTCAAACCAGTAATGATATGTATTTATTCTATATTACTTATATTTGTTTAAAAATATTAAGTAAATAAAAGATAAACGAAGAAAGAATAACATTTAATTGCCTAGGTTATTACAGGTATGCATAATCTTGAGCTTATAAAAAAGTTTTGATATAAAGTGGAAAAATGGAGGCAAATTAAGATCAGGCTTAATTGTTCCAAACTAACTGAAATGAATCTTAGCTCCATTTTTTTCATCTATTTCTGTTGCTTTCCTTTAATAATTTGTTGAAAATAATGGAGGAAGAATAAAAAAGAACTGATTACATGAAACGTTTTTTAGTATTGTAAAGGGTCAGCATGAAAGTTTTAAGGAAAACAGGAATTAAAAGAACAGTTTAAATATCTAAAACGCATAATGAGAAAAAGAGGCAATTCTTCTGAACGGTCTCCTTGTTTAAGTTGATGAATGCTGTCATAATCACATAATCCTTGCCTTCAGTTTATCTTTGGTGTTACAAAGAGTTTTTGTTTGTCATTCGTTCAACAGCGCCCCACACATAATAATCAAGGAGGTTGCACTCTGGAGAGTTAGGTGGCCAAAAGTAAGTGGGGATGTGGTCGCAGAAATTGTCTGACAGTCATGATTGTCTTCTCCTATTTGTGCAGCAGAGTCCTGTTGCCAGACATGGAGTCTTCCATCAGCCATCCGCTTGACGCAGGGCAGCATTACCTCCTCAAGACAATTGATGTAGGCCTCAGTGTTAAGTATGAGACAGTGTGAAACGATAAATGGAGACATAACGTCGCCATCACTAGTGATAACTCCAAACACCCTGATATTGACTGGATATATCAACTCCTTTCAAATCCTCTGCACTGTCCTCAGATTGAAACCCAAACACTCTGAAATGTTCGTATTGGAGCTTCCGGCGTGAATGCCAAGCAGTACAACATGCCGTTTCTAAAATTCTGGCGGAGTGAATTGCATCATGGTGCTCTTTTTCTCACAGACGGTGCCCAACTGACCCTACTATACAGTGCAGTCGACAAAATCAAAAACAATCATCGCGCATGCGTGAAATTAAAAATATAAAATGGCAAAAATTTACCCATGGCATCCTATATATTTAGTTTATATTGTGTCCGTTTCACGATCACGTTTATACGACAAGATTCACTGATGTCATTTTTTGCAATGAAGACTCACAAAACTTTCGACATCATTTGGAGTCATCGTAAATCCCAGCTTGCTATTTCTAACAAAGTAAAATAGTTCTGAAGTTAAGTATTAAGTAGCTATTTAGTTTTAAACATAAGGTCAGTTTCACGAAATAAAAATACAATATTATACTCTTACAAAATATTACAAAAGGTAAAATATATGAAGTGAAATTCTACTTATGTTTGTAGAGTTTAGAATCAATGTTGTTGATAACATTCTTGGAGGTACCCCGATTAGAGCAATTTGATAGGATATGTTTGGTGCTGAAACACTGTGGTTGAGCAGACGTAAATTTTGGATTAACACATTGACTTGCCAGAGATCAGTTATGAAATCTCACTTCAAAAGCCAACTTTATAATAGCAAACATAGGAAATAATTTTGTTGAGTTGATATGTAGTGTCAACAGAAGTTTTGACAATGTTTTCACACTAAAAGTATTACTGCTACTAAAAAAAAATTGTTGGCACGAGATAACTCGTAGTCGGCGTCATAATAAAAACTGCCAACTACAAATTATCTTGTCGCTGTCAGTAAATGTTTTAAATACCTTCTTCCTTTTTTTTTTTTTTCGCCTTTCTTTTTACTCAGCCAAACGAAAGAATTTAAGAGGTTTTAATGTGTTATCGAGGCTGCGGTAGGTAAAATGAGGGTGTGTCATCCCAAAGATTCGCAAGTATTTCCAGAGACACCTGTTTGAAATTCTAGGGACTTCAATTCATTTAAAAATAAACACGATTAAAAAAAAATATTTGGGATCACCATGTTTTTTGTCCAATGATCTATCTTTCAGGGAACTTTATTATTCCATCCTGTCAGAATTTTAAAATCTTTTTCACCAAAGTCCTTCTAAATATTTATTTTGAACTCTTTGAAAGAACTGATTTATTTTTCATTAAGAAATTTTTATAGGGACCGGATTCAACTGCAATCCCAAGCTGCAATATCTGGCGTATGAAAGACGAGTAGAAAAATTCCCAGCTAAACTCTAAAAATTTTCTTGTCCACTAAAGAAACGTTGTTTATCGTTATTTTGATTGAATATTACGTACACTTAAATATTTCTTGACACTTTCAACTAATGTAGCTTTGGTGTGACTAAATTAGAAGCAGTTTTTGTCTAGGAAAAATATATTACGGATCATTTTCCTAATTTCCGGTGAAAATTCAAATGCATTGTCTGTCTGAATATTTTCAGGTTTATTAAACCATTGTCATTGGGTTTTTTTTTTTAATCCTTAATATTATTATCGTCATTCACATTATCAGATATTAAGTATGTTTTTCTATATTTTCTATATTTCGGACGATTTTCCTAGTTTCTGTTCAATGCTTAATTATAAATTGTCCGATGTCTGGGTATTTTTTGGCTTTCTTAAGCCAATATCTATCTATCTATCTATCTATCTATCTATATATATATATATATATATATATATATATATATATATATATATATATATTTAATTTTTCAAGAGGATAGAATTCAGGTAGAACTTAATGTCCAGGACAGAATAAGAATCTTACTTATTATAAAACGCAGATTGTGTGTGTGTGTGTGTGTGTAACGTTTATATATTGGATCGGATTTCCTACATTTTTCAACCGATTTCAACAAAACTTCACAGGACTACATAAAATTACCTTGTGGTGGTTCTAACAGCGCCAAAAATGGGAAAAATATAATTTCTTTTGCACAAAATCAATTTGAAAACCCGATTAAGAGACATCGTGAAAATGGAAGGGGGACAACTCACATCGGGTTGTTTGTGTGTGTGGGTTCGTTTAAATATGAGAGCGGATTTCCTATATTTTTCAGCCGATAAAACAAAACTTCACTTTTTTTTTTGGCAGGTAGTGTTTCTTATTCTCTTGCACACTTTTTTCTTTATTTTTAACATTCAGAATGCTTTAAAAATTCCATTTACAAGACAATTATTTATAATAAAATTCTATTCAATCGGGAGACTCGTAACGATTGAAAACAATGTTTTTGTTTGAGTTTGGGTTTGACCAATTCCTAAAAAAAAAAAAAATAATAATTAAGACATGCGTGTCCATCAACCTTAAACAATAATCTAACGATCTCTACTGATTGTACGAATACAAACATCGGAATAAATTCTTTATCTTTAGGGAAAGATAATGAAATCTAAACATACACAAGTCCTAACTAAAAATAATAACCGGAACGGGAAACTACTTTAAATACACATGGTGTCCAATTTTTTTACTGTATTCAATAAGTAAAAATCATAAATTATAAAATATTATTATTACAGAAAGGCTACTAAATGAATAAGATTTGTTAGATCATAATTAATAAGCCCAAATAAAGTTAATATTTTTTGTATTAGAAACAACGAGTGGAAAATATATTCAAATCAGAATTCTAATTATGAATCACCACAAGCAAAATATGCAATTTTTTTTTCTGTATTCAATAAGTAAAAATCATAAATTGTAAAACTAAAAGATTACAGAAAGGCTATCTACATTTTTCAACCGATTTCAACAAAACTTCAATTTTTTTGGCATGTAGTGTTTCTTATTGTCTTGCACACTTTTTTCTTTATTTTTACATTCAGAATGCTTTTAAAATTCCATTTACAAGACAATTGTTTATAATAAAATTCTATTCAATCGGTAGAGACTTATAACGATTGAAAACAATGTTTTTGTTTGAGTTTGGATTTGACCAATTCGTAAAAAAAAAAAAAAAAATTAAGACATGCGTGTCCGTCAACCTTAAACAATAATCTTTGTCAATTTTATTTTTCAGTCTTTATGATGGTGGATACTTGACCTATCTCTTACTGTTATATCCCCGGGCAACGCCGGGCTCTACTGCTAGTATAATATAAAAGGCTCAAACACTAATATTCCATGCTTATAATTTATTACATTGGAATCGTAATCACGATCCAATTCCTCAGACTTACAAATTGAAAAACTCTTTTTGAATTTGTAGGTCTGATGAACTGGATCGTGATTACGATTCCAATGTAATAAATTATAACCATGGAATATTAGTGCTTGAGCCTTTTATATATATATATATATATATATATATATATGTGTGTGTGTGTGTGTGTGTGTGTGTGTGTGTGTGTGTGTGTGTGTGTGTGAAAAAACGAGAGTTTAGGAACATTTTGTTTGCTTTTTGATAAAATTATATAACCAAATAGGATGAGCGATGCACTGCGAGTTAGAAATTAACCCAGAATTAAAAATATGGACAAACTTCGATAGAGGTGAAAGAATTTATATTGCTCGATGCGATCTAAAACAAAACTCAGGTAACAAGGAAAAGACGGAGATAGACAGTGAGACAGACAGTTCTAAACAGACTGAGAAGGATTGATTCATGAAAATTAATCAATGCATTTTCGAATGCCATGTCTTCGCCTCTTGTACATCCGCTTTTCTTAGATGTGATACTATATTTTGAAGACAACGCAACAGGGAAGTTCATGCGATTCGCAGTTAACATTGATCACGATAAAAAAAATGGAGCATGCCACCTGGCGACAATTGGCAGCAACGTGTGAATTCTTCCAGATAGAGATGCTGTATCAATCGCAGATACAAATGGGGATCAGTTTCGTTAAAAAGAGCAGAATGCTAACTCATACGTGAGTTTTGAATAATAAAGAAACGGTAATAATATTCAGAAACTGCACAGCATATAACATTTCCGATTTAATCTTTTTATTACGTAGACTATTAAATCATAACTCTCTATAGTTCCCTTTTCTACAGTTGCTTCTTGATACCATTATTTGAAAAAAAAAATGAATACGTCACGTTATAGAAAAGAATGGTAAAAAGACCTTGAATGATTTAGAATGTGTAAATTCGGATTTTTTTCTTAATATTGATTTCAGATGATTATGTTTTCGATGAAAACGTGAACTCGGCTTGTTACAAGGTTTTCCAATCACAATTCTCCTACGGCACTGCAGTAACAATCCGATCTTTTCTTCTTACAATTTCAGTGTTAAATGCAATAATGAAAATGATGAAAGTGACGCAATTTTAAAAAAATACATATACGAATATATAAGAATATGTAAATAATTATAAAACAAAATTAATCGATTCACTGGCACACAAGCGCACACAGACACACACACACACACTAAACGATTAAAATAACGTATAAACAGAAAATATATTAAATAATTGTCGGACTTAACGCATTTCATAATATGTTGTCAATGTTTACGTTAAGGTGCATTTCGTGAACAGATGTGATCGTTCAGGAAAAATCGTCGAAGATTTGTAGTTTATAAACAGTAATTTGGACTTTGCTAACTAGATACTTCTCTAGAGCTGAGTGGTAAAGCCTATCAGTTCAATTGACGGTTCCGTATAGGACACAGCTTCAATTCCTATCGGAAAACGTATATTTTCTACGAAATTTCTCGAAGATTTAGGCGAGTAAATGTAATTAATACTGTTTATTTTTTTTAAAAAAAGCATTTATTAAATAAATTGTATCTATAAAAACTAATGTATAAACAGAAAATATATTAAATAATTGTCGGACTTAATCCATTATATATATATATATATATATATATATATATATATATATATATATATATATAAATGAATGGACACTGAGGTCAACATTAAGCAGGACAGAGTTTAATGCTCCAACGCAGTTTTCAGATTAAGTGTGTTCTGTTTTGGCTCAACTATTTATATATGCTGGTTAGTGGTGCATGATGGGTAGTAAGATCTATTTATCGTCCTAACGGTTATTGGAAGGGCGGTAACGGTTATATTTCAAATAATTCTAGAAGCTATTCTAAAAATGGAAATAATTGCGGTTATTCACCTTTTACTCATTACTCAATAATGATTACTTAATTATTTGCTGTGGATTATTATTATTATTACATTTATTTGTGTTTATGTGTTCATTCTTTGGTTTATTGTTTGCTTAATTTGTTATTTATTTAGGTGTTTTTTTTGGGGGGGGTATCTGATTTGTTTAGTTTAAGTAGTTAAAATATGTAAATCTAAAAAATGCTAGGGAATTTGGTTAACTTAAGTGTCCTACTAGGTCTCATCGTATTACTCTTAAAATAACTAAAAGCAACAGTAAATTCCATTCTAATAGTTTCTCTTCTCGCCTGTGCAAATCTCACCTACGATCTTCAAAAGTATAACGCCAATCGCCATTTTCTGTTTTCTTGAAATCCGTTCTTTTATTGCCCTTTCCCCTCACTAAAGTCTACTCATTCTCTTTCAATCTCAGTAACCCCTAGTGTCTTAGTGGTATTATCACCTTCCGTTGGGAGGAAATGGTTAAGAATTATATATAAGTATGCGTGTGTTAAAAACAGCAACTAGCACAGCAATTCTTATGAAATAAGCTTTTGTCTTCCGACTCTTGACGCTTCGGGTGATAGTATCAATCCGGTGGCACAGAGGGTCCATATATATATATATATATATATATATATATATATATATATATATATATATATATATATATATATATATCATTTAGTTTACTTATTGGACAATCTTCTTAGTCAATTGCACCGGAAATGCTTCTTTCCAAGGAACATGAAATCTGTATATGAAATTAGCTATAGTCAGAGACTTCGTCTTTCAATCTTTAAAAGTCTTCTTAGTCAATTGTTCATGAAATGATTCTTTCCAAGGAACATGAAATATGTATATAAAATTAGCTATAGTCTTTCAATCCTTAAAAGATGTCTATAATTTTGCTTGTCCATCTCTTAGTTTTCTAGTTAGCATATTACGCCCTATCAACACCTAATAATATGTATCTCTAAAGCCTTTATTATCTAAAATGAAATATTTATTTGCGTACAAAATATTTAGTTTTCAACATTAAATAACCCATAGAGGTTGATAAACAAACCAAAAACAACCAATCAAATTCTTCCTATCTCTGTCTATACATATCTTCCAATCAATTCCGGGTGGGTCATCTTTTTTCTTATCTTTCTATTTATTTTTGTGTCTCTTTGTATGTATTTTTGTATAATTTGGAACCTCTCCTCATCTATGTACGTGTCTCGCTTTCTATATCTACCTAGAACATTTGAACAATCTAGGGCAGTCTGTTCTTTGTTTCTATGTAAATATTTAGTTTCTTTTCTTTGGTATTTTCATTTGCGCCCCCGACCATGGCTGAATTCACTTAAACTCCAAATACGTTTAATCCCTTATCATGCTGTTACAGAAGAAAGCACTTAAGACATAATTTGTCCTGCCTGTTCGAAAAGCAAAGAAACCCGAAGGAAGAAAGAAATATTTAAAAAAGAAGACCTCTGTTAATGAATAAAAGTAACAAGAATAATCAGATGGACAAAACAAAATAAAAGTAAAAACTTGCCTCCTTTAACTTGTATTTTATTCGAATGGCGCCTGTCAGAAAGAAGTCAGAGATCAAAAATCCTCTCTTCTGTCCGCGCATAAAAGATTAGAATTAATTAATGGAAGGCAAAAACTACCCCCGTAGAAAGACCCGGGGTATTATTAGGAAATGTTTTTGTTTGTTGACATATGTATAGGGTCGGGGTTGTTGAAACAAGTAACAGATTTCATTACAGATTCCACGCAGAAAACAAAAACCTTCAAAAATTGCAGACGATTGGGAACGGTTTTTGTTTGTGGGTGGGAGAACCCTCCTGGGGGAATAAGGTAAAAAAAAAATACCTCCCAAAAAAAACGATAATATATTCTAAAAAACGCTAATAGATTCTAAGTAGTTTTAATACGCTTAATTACGTCGAAAAAGTTGATGCTGTTGAAGTGAAATGCAACCGTCGTTGTGTTATCTTCTGCGTTTCTTTTGCATGAATAAATAGACTAGCATCAGTGTGTGCTCTAGTAAGTTTGAGTTCTGCGCATGCGTTAGCATCAAAACGATGATTTTTGTTTATTAGTAAAGAAAAAGAAATACGGCTGACATTTTTGCGCTATCATTACTTACGTAGTTATTACATCTAGTGACAATGTTCCAATTATTATTATTATTATTATTATTATTATTATTACTATTATTATTATTACTATTATTATTATTATTATTATTATACTCTTTTCACACCAGTTGTCAGAAAGAGGAAAAGCCCAAAATGCGAACTACGAACTAAAGATGCCAAAATTAAACAAGTACAAGTTTAAATATATGGGAAGTTATTTTTTTAACAGAAAACTGGCATCGAAACCCGGAGGCACATTGAAATAGAAAAAGATGTATTCTAAAAACGAAACAAATTACAAAAAATAGGAAAATTTCATTAGAAACAAAGAAAAAAAAAGGACTGAACTGCGATGTAGTATCAATCCTATATGACAATGAATGCCGGACAATTTCTTCACAGACGAAGAGAAAATTTGAGTCAAGAGAAATATGTTTTTACAGAAGAATATCATGGACGGAGCGCGGTAGCAACGAGAACGTTTTAAAGAAAGCGGAAACAAAATGGTCGCTTATATTTAGAATCAGAAGCAGACAGTTGAATTTTCGGGGAGATATAATGCGGAAAGCAGGCTTGGAAAATTTGAAACTCACAAGAAGTTAAGAGGAACAGAAGAAACAACGAATGGCTTATCTAATAAGCTTTTGTACATGGATCATAGAATAGGAGGTGAGATGATAGTAAAAAATAGATATTGCGAAGAGCTAAAATTGATAGGAAGTTGTGGAGATCTTTGATCGCCTAGACTCTGAAGGGAGACGACACATGAATATGGTTTCAGTCGCGATCAAATAATAGCAAATCTCACTATTCCAAGTATGCTTCTTAGTATTCTTGACGATTTCAGCCATCTTGTCTGTATGGTTTTCATGCTCCATTTTTTGTCTAAACTCTTCGCGATGGCCAGGATGTTTTCCACAGGGTGACCTATCAACTGTCCCACAATACAAAAACACTGAAGACTGTGGATGTGATGGCCGTATTGATCGAGAAATAGCTGAACAAGACATTCAGTTGTTTCCGACGTCATATTGAAACTGTCCTCGGAATTTAGAGCAATTTTGTTGCAGGAGATAATTTTAAAAATCTTATAGACGTCAATGTTTTACTTATTTCTATATAATTTTTTTTTTAATTTCTGAAATTAAAACAAATTTTTAATGAAAAGTATATTAAATTTTAAACATTTATTTAACATTTGAATGTCCCTCTGTGTGTGTCAATGTAGTGGCTATGTCATTCCCATTTTTGAAATTTTTTTCCTAACCTCAACAGAAAATGACAATACTTTTTTTTACTATTTTTTAAAGATTCAAGGTTATTCGTAATCGATTGATTACGAATAATCTTGTGAGTTTCAAGATTCACAAGAACATAAGAGGAACAGGAGAAACAGCAAATGACTTATCTAATAAGCTTGTGTACATGGATGGTAGAATAGGGGGGGTGAGATGAATGTAAAAAGACAGACATTCATATTCGTAAATAGGATTCTCGACTTCACTGACTTTCTTACCGACGTGACGTCGCTTTCCTTTGTCTTTTTCTACAAATACTTTCTTGGCAGCTGCTCTGACGAGCTTTTCCTCCCTGGTGTCATAAATACACGAATTTAAGCGTGCTACTAGATTGACATTTAGGTCACACCTTCTTACTTTTGAATAGCTAAATGCAACCATCATTTCTACATCCAGTTTTTTTTTTCCTCGCTTTTCCTGCTTGTGAAACTCCCTTCCATTTACTTGCTTCCCTGGTAAATACAATCTTCAAGAATTTAAATGCAATCCCCTTCATATTCTGTCCTTTCCTCAATCCTTCATATTCTCACACTCCTCTTTTACTTTCACTCCCTGTAAGCCCCAACGTACTAGTGGCATCCCCACTTGCTTGGGGTGAAATGATTTTAAAAAAAGTAAAAAAAAAAAAAAATTAATTTTTGCTTTTTGATGTGCTCAAGTACAGAACACCAATAGATATGCAAATTTCGTAACTATTTCAACCAGGAGGCAGCCCTTCCATAGTATATACTTATTGATTTGTGTCAAGATTGCCATGTGGTATAAATAATGGGAAACACTTAACTGCACTAGAATTTACGTCACTAATTTGCTTATTATTTAAATTATTTTCGCAGAGGTACAATATTTTATTACAGCAATAAGAACAGACATTAAAATAACAAAAAAGTGGGGTAACAAAAAATATATTACCATAAATTGATAATATACTGAATAAAAGCAGTTAAACCAGTTTATTGGTCCTCTTATCAGAGTAAAAATTGAGGACAAAATTTTGGTTAATTTTTTTTTTTTGCGTCAGTGGCGTACACATTTCAAAATATTTTGTTTCAAATCAGATTAATTTAACATTCAATTTGCTAATTTTTCCTCAAATAATGTTTCAGAAACATATATTGTTGTTTACAAATTTTTTAAAAACGAGAATTAATTTTGTTTACAAAAAATGTCAAGATTTCTTATCGCTTTTTTTTTTTTACTGACAAAAAAAAATAATAGAAAAACATTCTAATCAATATATAATTTCTATTTGAAATACACCAGAGTATTTTGCTTACTGGAAATAGCAAAAAATATTTTTAATTAAATGACCAAAAAATATTTTTGCCATTTCCAGTAAAATGAAAACTAAAATGAAAGCTTCAAGAACGCTTTTTCATTTTTGTTTTTTAAATCCATTTTTAAAACTTAGGTATCGAGAATTAGTGGAGGAACCTACCACAATTAAAAATAAAATGAAAAAAGAAAACTAATTTCAAATGTAAATGAAATAAAGTATAAAAATAATTAAATTAAACATTAGGCTTAAAATAAAATAAAGGGCTACCGTTCAAACTTATTTTTTTTATCAAAATATAACTCACAAAAATGAATAAAGAAACTTTAAAAAATAAAAAAAATAAATAAAAGCAAATTATTTTCTTAACTAAGTAAAACTAAAAGGTTTATGAGCGTAAGGAGAGCAATCCTTGAAAAACTTGACTTTTTAATGATAATGTTGCATATGAAACACCATATTTAAAAAAAAAAAGATCATTTAGATACAAGAAATGATTTTTAATTATTGTAAAAATTTTTGGTAGGATGATTTGTATTAATCTTTTCAATTTTCGCTTAGTAAATATAGTCTTCACTTAATAACTTAAAAAAACTGACTTTGGCTATATTTGGAAGAATTTTAAAACATTTTTGAATTTTTACTAATTATAAAAAGAAACACGCAAAAAGCTTCTTGTAAAAATTTATTATTCATCGAAAGGAATTTTTCTTCATACTATAATGTTGTTAATATATATCATTTATAAAAGCAATTAAAAGCTTATCTAATTAAATAATTAGATAATTTTATTGCAGTTTTTATTTTACGATTTGAAGCAGATTTTAGGAAACTTTGTAATAGTTAAAAAAAAATGATGATTTACATTCTCCAAGGAGTCCTGCTTTTAACTAATAAAAACATTTCGTTGACGATTTTAAAAACTGTAAAATTTTATGAAATTAAGTAAGGGGAGTTAACAGATGCAAAAAAATATTATTACCAATATTTTCTAAAAGTAATCATTCAAAAATAAATTCATTCAGTTGTGAATAAATTATGAAAGTTTCATTAAAACTCGACAAATATCCATTATCACCTCTGGTACATCATCGTCGCGCAAAAAAATACAAGATTTTAACACAAATTTCGGACGTGTTAGAAATGAGTAAAAAATTTTTTTTTTTTAAATAATTAAAAATACTTTGGTATTTTCTCTTAATAATAACAGACAGTTTGACGATAAAAAATTGTTTTTATTAAGTTTGGGGCATTTTTCATCATGGCATGCCTTTTTTCAGTGATTTAGTGGAGCTACCTAATTTAAACATACACATGACTTCCTTTATCATCATTGCTTTTAATTAATCTTTCCTTTCCTAAGGTTTCGCTTTTTTCGCTACTCTTGTCATCGCATCATTAACGAATTTTTTTCTTTTCCATTCCCTTGCTGATCTTATCTTCGTCGAGTTCCTGGCCGAGGGCGGAAAAAGCACAATGTTGTAACTAAGACTTCATTAAATGCTTTTGTTCATTTATTGTTGTCTATTAATTTTCTTAATTAATCCTTCATCGGATTAAACTTTTTAAACTTTACATCCACCTATCTATTAATTGCAGTTTTCGGCCATGTACTATCGATATTTAATGGTTGGCCAAGAAGTTCATTCATTTTATTATTTAAATTTTTACATAATAACCGAACGTAATTTTTGGCCAGCCCAATAAATTTATATATGATAATATAATCCCTCGAGTTGCATAATAAAATCTTACACTACCAAATAAGTTACTTTAGAGGACTGGTAAATAGGATTATGCCTATTTGCATATGTTAAATAGAAGAGATATAAAGTGTATAGTAAACAAACAAGAAATTGGCAACTGATCAGTTACCTTACTTTTATTAGAATTATTTGTGTCATAAACTGAATTCAAATGGTGCATTTATCGTATATAATTATCTATAAAATGTTACTAATAAAGTTTGCGTTGTATCGCTTTTTATTGTGAAAACATTGACTTGCATAATAAAATCTAACGTGGTATAATATATCGGAGTTTATTGATTTCGCCCAACGCGCCCTTGAAATGCTTAGAGCCTATTATGTCAATATGAATATTTTACATTGTACCAGCATCTGGTATCATGGATGGAATTACTTCTTCACATGAACAATTTGTTTTTCCCCAATTAATATTTAAGCTGATGTTTTTTTTAAATACATGACATATATTACGAGGCTCATTTGGTCAAGAGTGACAATAGATATAACAGTGGTCGTTTTAGTATAGTAATAGAGGATGGAATAGAAACGGAGATCCGTATAGTAATAGAGGATAGAGTAGAAATGGCGATCCGTATAGAAATAGAGGATAGAATAGAAATGGAGATCCGTATAGTAATAGAGGATAGAATAGAAATGGCGATCCGTATAGTAATAGAGGATAGAATAGAAATGGCGATCCGTATAGTAAAAGAGGATAGAGTAGAAATGGCGATCCGTATAGTAATAGAGGATAGAAATGGCGATCCGTAATAATGAGCGGATCCGAATAGAAATGGTAATAGTAATAGAGGATAGAATAGAAATGGAGATCCGAATAGTAATAGAGGATAGAATAGAAATGGCGATCCGTATAGTAATAGAGGATAGAAATGGCGATCCGTAGTAAATGGATGATAGAGTAGAAATCCGTATAGTAATAGAGGATAGAATAGAAATGGAGATCCGAATAGTAATAGAGGATAGAATAGAAATGGCGATCCGAATATAGTAATAGAGGATAGAATGTGGATAGAATAGAAATGGCGATCCGTATAGTAATAGATGATAGAATAGAAATGGCGATCCGAATAGTAATAGAGGATAGAATAGAAATGGAGATCCATATAGTAATAGAGGATAGAATAGAAATGGCGATCCGTATAGTAATAGATGATAGAGAAATGGCGATCCGTATAGTAATGAGAAAAATGGCGATCCGTATAGTAATAGAGGATAGAATAGAAATGGAGATCCGAATAGTAATAGTGGATAGAATAGAAATGGCGATCCGTATAGTAATAGATGATAGAGTAGAAATGGCGATCCGTATAGTAATAGATGATAGAGTAGAAATGGCGATCCGTATAGTAATAGAGGATAGAATAGAAATGGCGATCCGAATAGTAATAGAGGATAGAATAGAAATGGAGATCCGAATAGTAATAGAGGATAGAATAGAAATGGCGATCCGTATAGTAATAGAGGATAGAGTAGAAATGGCGATCCGTATAGTAATAGATGATAGAGTAGAAATGGAGATCCGTATAGTAATAGAGGATAGAATAGAAATGGCGATCCGAATAGTAATAGAGGATAGAGTAGAAATGGAGATCCGAATAGTAATAGAGGATAGAATAGAAATGGAGATCCGTATAGTAATAGATGATAGAGTAGAAATGGCGATCCGTATAGTAATAGAGGATAGAATAGAAATGGAGATCCGAATAGTAATAGTGGATAGAATAGAAATGGAGATCCGTATAGTAATAGAGGATAGAATACAAATGGAGATCCGTATAGTAATAGAGGATAGATTAGAAATGGAGATCCGTATAGTAATAGAGGATAGAATAGAAATGGAGATCCGAATAGTAATAGAGGATAGAATAGAAATGGCGATCCGTATAGTAATAGATGATAGAGTAGAAATGGCGATCCGTATAGTAATAGAGGATACAATAGAAATGGAGATCCGTATAGTAATAGAGGATAGAATAGAAATGGAGATCCGTATAGTAATAGAGGATAGAATAGAAATGGCGATCCGTATAGTAATAGAGGATAGAATAGAAATGGCGATCCGAATAGTAATAGAGGATAGAATAGAAATGGAGATCCGTAATAGTAATAGAGGATAGAATAGAAATGGAGATCCGTAATAGTAATAGAGGATAGAATAGAAATGACGTTCGTTAGTGGTCAACTCCTTCCTACATATACTCGTTTCCTCTATGACCACGTGGTCTACTTAATCAATAATGGGATCGCTTGTGTTTTCTCACTAGCGATCTATGTTTAAACGCAATGTTATATTTTCACTTAACTTAAATTTCTTTTCATATAAACTGATTCCTGTACCGATATTTAGAAGTTAAAATTCAAAATATAAGAAAATTAATTGCTAGGTTTCATGAAAGAAGAAAGTCAAGACTTTTCCCCTTCGTGTCTGAGTCAGTACTCGAGTACTGACTCAGACACAAACAAAATACCCCTGAAAACCCTCTACAACTTAATCGTTGCAAACAACTAACCCCCAAATACTAGATCTCATCATTAACATAAATACGAAAAATAAAACGAGCCCAAACCAAATCCGTCCAACTGCATTTTATTTCTTATTGAAAAATAACACAGACGTGCTTAAAAATTCTGATTTTTAACATTTTTCTCTTCGTGTTTCTATTTGCTCCAAAGGCCAATTAATATACAATATTATTATTCTTATCATTGTTGTTTTATCTCTAATTTCTTTCATCGGCTTACTGAATTTATGTCTATATAAATAAATATATATAAATAAATAAGCAATTAATAGATTATGAATACGACAATTTCTTCTTGCTAGAATTTTTGGCAACACGCTGACGGACAGCTTATATGTGGCACAAAGCCAAAAGCATGGAACACCCAATGATGATCGAACCCAATATTCAGTCGTAATTGATCTAGCGAGACAAGTTTTCTAGCAATTACACCACGTCGAAGTGACCAAACAACATAAATTGTTACTACAAGAAATATTTTCGTTGAGTAGAAAATCATTAGAGTGATTCTTTCGCTATGATGTACAAAAATATTCCGTTCGGACCTGCCTAAAATTCAGAGATTTAATTATGAGCGACTCCTAGTTTCCACCGTATCTTTCGAAGTATTATTCTTGCATGCTGGTTGATAAACACAGCTGCTTTCAACTTCTTATTCTTAGTTGGATATCTTCTGCGGATAATGTTTTAAACATTTTTGATTTGGAAAATTAGATTTTTTAAGTAGCGGGTTGTTGTGGATTCCGGGTTGAAATCCGGTATCAATAAATAACAAACGCCAGGAATGAATATATGAAAATAATGTATTAACGTAATAATACAAACTGGTAAAGCAGCTTAGTAGTTCCAGGAATACGTGTTAGTAGCAATATATATATATATATATACTGTCTTTGGTATTGAAGTATCTCTGTATGACTTCTTACTGAGTCTACGTGCTCGCTCACTGTGACTCCTACAACGCTGTTACCTCACCCTCACTCTTCCGGTTACCTACAACCTTTTACTCTGGAGTGGACTGGACTCGACTCGACTCTTCGGTCTTGCTCGCTATTTATCAACCCACCCACAAGGATTGAATATGGCACACGACCGGTTTAGTGTGGGTATCCCCGAGCCCGTAGGCTCGGCCAAAAATATAGCCTTTGAACCCGCCTAGACAGGTTCAGGCCCTGTCTACCTCCCCGAACGAAACCTTGCCCTTCGGCAAAGCTTCGTCCGGGTTCCTCTCTGCTAATGCAGAGAGTTTGACAGTCGTCGCTTACAGTCAAAGACTGTATCACGACAGCTAGACTCGGAGGTCTTGCTCTCTCGAGTCTTCACGTAGCTGTAGTATATGTACATACTGGGTGGGTCCATTTGTGTAAAAAGGGGTGGACCCCTCAACAAGGGTAAAATTGTATTTTAAATCAAAATACCTGTTATTCATGAAAAAAATATCTTCGCTAAAGATGAGTTTTATGTGTAACCCTGAGTGAAATTAAGAGCCGTGTTATTTTTATTTTGGAAAAAATTAGGGATTTGGGATATGTGATCGACTTTTACACGAGCATGTGCGGTATTTCGAGAGCCAGAAATTGTTTTTCGTCTTAACTCAAAAGAAAAAAAAAGCCTGTTTACAGATTTGCTCATTACTGTTTACTGAACAATGAAAATAAAAGAATGCGCTCAGTAATCAGAATCAGAGGAATGACCCCAGGATAAATTCTCTGATAATTCTTCCTTTGTTATTCTTTTCTTTTACTTTGTTTTATGAGAATCTTTTACAAATATTTTGTGCAGTCGGATGGATGTTCTTTTTTGTTTCCCAAGGCTGAAATCGATAAATAAAAAAATAGCTGTGGAACTAACAAAGCAGAAAATGGAACCAAGTTTTTTCTTTTATCTTCCGCACAAACAAAAGATATAAATAAAAACAAAGTTGATTATATTTATCGAGGAATGAAGATATTTACACATTCTTTAAGAATGCGTAAATAAGGTCACTCCATACTCAGTATCTGAAGATTGCATTGTGCATGAAACTCCGAGTCCTGCGAGCGGTGAGGGATATGTATATTTATGAATATATACTTAATAGCTTTGTTATATTACATCGTTTTATTACCAACAGCAAATGTGTTGCGATATATATATATATATATATATATATATAAAAAGTGAACATAGAAGTCAACACTTAGAGGCGACAGTCTATTTCATGCTAGTAGCAATCGTCAGGCCACGGAGTGCTGTTATTTTTTCTAGGCCGAGAAAAATAACATATATATATATATATACACATATATATATATATATATATATATATATATATATATATATATATATATATATATATATATATATATATATAAATATATAAATTTTTAACTTTTGATATATATATACCGAACTATAATAATAGAGGAGCAATTCAAATTTTTTACATGGTTTGTTTTAAAAATAAAATATAAAATAAAAAGAATATTAAAAAAAAATTAAATAATATATGCACATAAACAAAGGTACAGCAACACACACATATATACAATTTACATACTTCCAACTACAAAAATAAAATTATAATTCAAATACAAATATGGACATTTAAGTAATCATAAAATAATACAAAAGTACGCGCATATATCACGGCATATTAAAAATTGAAAAGTGTATTTGTATCCATTTATATATCACCATGCTCGATACAATATTTATATGAAAAACACACATAAATATATATATGTTCGTTCACAGACACACTGCTTCGCTGTATAACAGCTCATCAGGGTGAGTAGACATCCGATTGCTTGAAGCCGGGATCGTGACCCGACCGCTTTCGCACCAGTAAGAGATGCTACTGCCAAGCTATCGCCTTACGGCAGGACAGAAGGGAAATTTTAGTTTTTACTATGCGATAGACATCAGTAGCTAGGAGAACTCGAGTCAAGTAGAAGAGCATTGCATTAGCAGAAGCAGCCACTGTCTATAAAATCACCCTTTCCTCTCCAAGAGCTCAATCGAATTATTTCGAGAGCATAAATAATCCACAGTTATTTCGCTGTATCACAGCTCATAAGTGTGGCTAGACATCCGATTGCTTCAAGCAATATATGTATGGATGTATTTGTATGTGTGTGTGTTTCGGTGTGAGGTAATAGTTTGCTCGTCTGGTTGACCATTACTACTGACTAGTGAGCTCGATCCTCAATGGTTGTCCTTAAAAAAAATTCAGTTTTAAATAACCCATCAAAGACTATATCGCCGTAAAATTAACAAACGAACGTCTCCATTTCTCTTTTTTCGCGATCCAAACATATAACATTGCTCCTTTCATCAAAAGAATACACTTTTACATTCTCTTACAGTTACCATAATATTGCTCTTGCTCTATGGGACCTAAAATATCACCCCTTAATGTATATATTTAAGTACATTTTAAAGGCAATATTTACAAATCAGTGGTGAAAGGAAGGAAAAATGAGAAATTAACTTAATGGATGTGAAGATTCCTATGGCATCCTCACTTTATGCTTATTGCTGTAGTACTTGCGTCGTTATCACCTCGTTTTGTATTTTGTTCCGACATCCAATTACCCCAAATCGTCAAGCAATTTATTCAATGTCTTTCTTGCTTTTCGTTCCTTCAGTATACTCTGAGTATTAAATTATCCAAGCATTCTTCCTCATTATGTGACTCTAATTTTCCAGCTGACACTTTCTAATTGTAAAAAAACCCCGGCTTCTTTGTATTTACTATTCCGTAAAATGTCATCGTTTTCCCCGTGTTCTGTCCATGTTATTCGCCACATTAGTCAGTAGAAGCACGTCGCTGTCACCTCAGGTTAAGTGATCATCTGAAAAGAGATTCTCCAGCATTTACTGCCAGAGAAACGAGATTAGATATTACATAGCGATTCAGTAGGCTTTTCGTCGTTTATTACGATATTTTTTGATCTCTTATGTTACTCAGTTTCTGAAAGGCATCTTTCATTATTCTTGTAGTCAGTTTCTTCTGGCTTGTAATAAAATGCCCTAATCCGTTTCCTTCAACTAACAGAGTAACGTAAGTCAAACAATCCAACAATACGTGTCTACTGTTCGCTATAGAAAGGTATTTATTTATGTAAAAATTCATAAAATATGGCACAAGGCCGAAAATGGGGAAAACTAGTCATCTTATTTATTATAAAACCCAGGTTGTATGTGTGTGTCTGTTCGTTTATATATTGGATCGGATTTCCTACATTTTTCAACCGATTTCAACAAAACTTCACAGGACTACGTAAAATTACCTTACGGTGGTTCTGACAGCACCAAAAATTGGAAAAACACAATTGATTTTGCACAAAATCAATTTGAAAACACGATTAAGAAGCATCGCTGTCGAGAATGAAAGGGAGACAATTCATATCGAGTTATACTTATTATAAAACTCAGGTTGTTTGTGAGTGTGTGTCTGTGTTCATTTATATATGGGATCGGATTTCCTACATTTTTCAACTGATTTCAACAAAACTTCACTTTTTTTGGGCAGGTAGTGTTTCTTATTGTCTTGCACACTTTTTTCTTTATTTTTACATTCAGAATGCTTTAAAAATTCCATTTACAAGACAATAGTTTATAATAAAATTCTATTCAATCGGTAGACTCATAACGATTGAAAACAATGTTTTTGTTTGAGTTTGGGTCTGACCAATTCGTAAAAAAAACAAACAAAAAACAAAGCAAAACAAAACAAAAAAAAAAAAATAATTAAGACATGCGTGTCCGTCAACCTTAAACAATAATCTTTGTCAATTTTATTTTTCAGTCTTTATGATGGTGGATACTTGATCTATCTCTTACTGTTACATCCCCGGGCAATGCCGGGCTCTACTGCTAGTCACTGTTAAATTTAACTTAACTAGTCACATTCATAGAAACAATCATCCTTATAATAATCCTTTTGTTCGCTACGGTAGTCGCACTTTTGTCTGCCGTCTCTTTAAGCACTTTTTATCGATTGAATGACAGTTCAAATTTACATATGTTAAAAGAGATTCTCGTGAATGTCTATCCGACTCTGAGGTCTATCTTTTTTTAAATATACGACTCGTAAAGCCATTATTTTCCTTTTGGGAATATATATGGTATTTCATTGAGACGTATCAAAATCAGCAGTAAATAAATCAGTGTTATTGATGAAAATTTGATTTATTTCTCTATTGTATCATGTTAAGTCATGGCAAGTCGTGTGAAAAATAATATCGCCCAAATGTCCACCAAGGCTTCAGCGGCACACCTCCACTCGATGATCAAAATTTTTGATGACGTCTCTGCGTAATTGCTCCTCGATCTCACCAATATGTCTTATTATCTCATCCTTCAGCTGTTGAATTGTTGTTGGCTTGTTGGCATAGAACCTACTTTTGAGATGACCCCAAAGGAAGAAGTCTAAAGGCGTCAATACGCACGATCGTGGTGACCAATTGACTTCGCTGTTTTGAGAGATGATGCGACCTGTGAACTTTTCATTCAAAGTCTGTTTGAACGTCCATTTTCGTAATAGTCTTCGATAACTTTAACACAGTTAACTCCATGAGATCGCTAAAAAAAAGAGCATAGTATGATGAAAAAGACGCCAAACTTGACGAAAACAAAATTTTATCGTCTAAATGTTCATGTTATTATTAAGAGGAAAGAGTATTTTGGGGGTATTTTTTTACATTTTTTAATCGTTCCTAGCACGTCCGAAATTTTCGTTAAAAATCTTTTTTTTTGAGTTATCAAAATTGGCAGATAATCAATCATGGCAACCCTTTTTTTCCATTGTATAAAATAAATGAAAATTTCACTTTGAAATTCTTTTAAATATCAATTATCATTTTTTCAAAACTTATTTTAAGAAAATCAGAAATTATAATGTTTATTTAAAATATTTTGAACCAAGGTTGACTTAGCTTCTGCGCTGAAAAGATGTAATTCGAAAATAAAACAAAGCAGGTCATAACCTTTCGCGACACTTGACAGGTGATGAATGACATATTGACGGATTACGTGAGGATAATTTGTTCAACGGAAAGTGAAAAGTGAAGTTATTTAGACTTAAGTAAACAAATTATTTACCTCGTTTTTTTTTAAGGAAAACTTACAGCGCTCTATTTTTTTTTTGTACTTTTTGTCAAAACGATACAATTTACAGAGCGCTAAAAAATTATCTATCTCATGAGGACACTTAGGAAACCCGATGCGGTTTTTAACTAATTTTATAATATTTTAACAACTTAAACGTAAAAATCTATTATAATTAAAGAAATAGCAAATAATTGTATTAAAAATTCATTTTTCATGGAAAAAATATTTTGCTTTCAGAAAATATTGTCCATATTCATAAAAACAACTAAAAGCAAATAAAATCATTTGAAATTAAATAATATCTTTGTTTTATTGAGTTTTGTATGTTACAATTCAGAGCTGATTTTTAGGTAGGAGGAGTCCAATTAAAAAAAAATGATTTGCATTCTTCAAAGCTTTGTGATTTTAACTATTGTAATCACTAAACTTGATAGAATTTCTAGAGTTTTCATAAAATTAGTTATGGCGGTGGGTAATAAATATAAAAAATATTTCTGCCATGACTTAATAAAAAAAGAACATATTTATAATAATTTCCATCATCTGTGAATAGTTTCTGAAAGTTTCATTAACATCCGAGAATTATTTTTTATTTTTGCACGATTTTCCAAATTAATGTGTGTCATACAAAAAAAAAACGTGCTAAAAATTGTATGTTGTTTTACTAGTTCTGGTGATACAAAGAGAAAAAAGGTTTGTTTAATCAAAATTTAGCATGTTCTAAAAAGATGGAAAGAATTTTAAAAATAATTAAAATAAACTTTGGTCTTTCATCTTAATAATAACATAAGCATTTAGATGATAAAATTTTCTTTTCGTCAAGTTTGGCGTCTTTTTCATCATGCTATGCTATTTTTTAGCGATTTCGTGGAGGTACCTATTTTAACATGTTGTTTGAATATTAATCTTTCCATAGTTGAAATTTGCAAAGACTTAAGTTGTTAAATCTGAAAGAAAAAGAAACAAATCATTAGACGCTTAAACTTAATTCACATTTAAAATCGATCCAAGTTATTGGAAAACCATTTACGGGGCACGTCCGAATCCATTTTCGTCCCGGGGGGTAAGCCATTTTCTCTAGTGCTACAAGTTTTATGCGAGTCTAACTCGAGTCATGTTCTTGTCAGATCTAGACTCTCATATGTATTTCATTCATAGTGTCGAATATTTTCAGAAATATGTAAACTGACAGTTATATACAACTGTTTTCCCAGATCAATAATTAAAAATGGCTTCAGCCCAGTACTCAGTACTCAGTCGTAATTGATCTAACGAGACAAGCTTGCTAGAAATTACACCACGTCGAAGTGGCCAAACATTGGATTTTCCAGGCTGGTGCAAAGAACTTCTTACAATGAACTTTACCAAATAGAAACTATATCCTTTGAACACTTTCTACAGTAACAACAACTAAAATCGATCGTACATGCAACTCGAAGAGAAAATAATGATGCAATCAAGATGGTGATTTTCTCTATTACTTCAAACAAAATGATAGGAAAAAAGGCGACTATAATAGGGAGTGGGCTTTGAAAACCCGTCTCAAGAGTAAGATTTTATAAATTTCAACCGACAGTAATGCTATATGTTCAGTCAATGAACGCCAAATGTTTCCTTATAAGGAGGCGGCTAATCTCAAAATTACCATTATTCGGTGCACCTTCAGATTTCTGTGTCACTTTTTGTCGATTTTTATTACTTAACCGTCACGAGACATATCGAGGGTAAGAGAAATAGGGGATGGCAGGGAGCCTAACGTGTTTGTGTGAATGGATGATGGAACTGAGGTCGGTAGTCTTAGCAAAGGGAGAAAATCTGCTAAGGCTCACATGGGATAGGAAGTTGTGGAGAGCCTTGGTTATCTATGTCTTGAAAGAACGCAGACACATAGAAAAAGATTTATTTCTCGTTTCGTGTTGTTTGCATATGGTTAGAAATAGCCTAAAGAGAAGCCATTATTGTGTTGATTTTATTTCAACTTTGCCGAAAGAAAAAAAATTACGTCATATGCGGGAATTTCCTGGGGCTGTTTACGCATGCGTGGAATGCTTAGGCCAAAATAGTAACGTCATATCGACAAATATACGAAAGCCAGTCAA
>CAHIKZ030004438.1:0-7500 GCA_903632075.3 Acanthosepion pharaonis | reverse complement strand
ACCTAGAAATCAATTCAATATAATCTTTCCACTTTATGTTAGTGGAAAATGTTATTCCGAGAAGGAGCAATGAGTTCCTCTCTTGGATGTTAATATCAGCCATGTTTCCGAAAATCTTCTTTGCTTGAATATTGTTTTCCATTCCCATATACAACTTTTTTTTTATTGATGAACTGCAAGTTTTCTGTTGCGGCAATAACTAGAGGGACTGGAAGCTATTCTGTTAATTTTCCCCTGAAAACATTTTTATAGTAAGGTGGTCGATAGTTAGCTTTACAGAACTTGAAAGAGTATTGATTTGTATGAATATGCGTTTTAGCTAGCTTGTGGCCTGTGTTAATTAAAAACGTCTTGCCAATAACTTACAATAATTTTATCCTAGCACTATCATTAACAATGGACCTATAGTTTGTATGCCTCTAATACTAGTCAAAATATCATTCCACCCATACTGTTCTCTTTTAATTGTGTTGTTTGTTCATTTCTATGAAGGCCCTAACCATCATCAGTTCAATTCAGTTCTATATTCATCACTATAGATTACTGTTGAGTTTTCATAAATGTGGATTAGACATGGCATGAGTTGCTCAACGTGTACGGATCTGCGAGAACAATGAAAATGTGCTTAGTCATGATTTAGAAACTGCAAAGCAAGTAAAACAGTTTATTCCATCTAATTACAAACGGGAACATCAAATATGTTCAGAGGGATAGGAAGAGCTGTTAGATTAGGTGCTGGACATTAAGATCAATATACAAATGCATAAAATAAATATGCTCAAGGATATGCAGGTAGAATAAAGGCTATCTGCGCGGAAAGCGAAATCGATGAGTCGAATTCAGATTCCAACTTTGTTTCATTCATTCCTCTCTTCTTCCTCATGCAGTTTTCTATTAAATAACAGGGTAGACTGAACTGTTTAGCCTTGCGGTGGCAGTCGGTCTAGGAGAAGGACAACTCTGAATTCAAAACCATGAAAATGACACGAGAAACCATTCCGTTATCATTTCCAAGAGGTTTTGGTCCTTTATAGATAATAAAGAAAAGGATTTTTTTTTTACTAATGGTCACCCAATACAAGGCCTAAGAGCCACTCACGGCAGAGAATTATTGTGTAGACTTATATTAGCTTAGGAAAGAACAAGCGTTAGAAGTACAGAGCTGAAGAAGATTTTCGAAGGAACCGGAAACCCAATCATAACCAGCGAACAAGGTATATGCTACAGTGATTAGCTAATCCCTATTGCAGATACCTGCATTTTTTCGAGTCAACCTATGGTTTATACTGCAACCATGCTGAACGGACCTGAGTTACAGAGCTGAAGTAAACATTAGAAACAACCGGAAACCCAATCCTAAACATGAAACAAAGGGTAAACGTCTATTCCTGTTAAAAAAACCCGGGGAGGTGCGTAAACCGGGCGATAGGCGAACCTATCTACTCCTATTGGTGGAAGAGAAAAAAAATTATAAAATCAAATGAATAATTATTGAAAAAATTTCAGAGTTCAGGCGTAGATGTTAAGAACACAGAGCTGTATAGAGGGAACCGGAAACCAAATCCTAAACAGGAAGTAAAGGATAAGCCTCTGCTTCTGTTCAAAAGACCAGACAAAAGTGTGAACCGAACGATAGGCGAACCTATCCACCCCTATTATGTGGAGAACCATGATCGCTTACGTCCTGAAGTGACATAACATTAAAAAAACATTAAATTAAAATCATTCAACCAGTATGACACACAACATCAAAACTGGTTCTCTGTACGCAGTAAATTTGCTTAAATTCATCTGTTAATTATTTTTATGTGAATTCCCAGCTTCAAACTATTTATAGTTTCTTTGAAATTCTCCTTTAATATATTTTCTGCTGCAAATATTTAGAAATGCAAAATTCAGAAGCATCGGTTTCCTTTCCATTTTTTTTTTATCATGTATTCAATTGTCTGCTTTATCTTTTGTTTCTCTCTCTATTCGCGCCATCTAATTTCTTACATTCCATTCCTGTCATTACTCTTTTCCTTATCTCTCCTCTGCTTTCCTTTACTAGTTTTAATCTCTACTCTCAATTCCCTACAACGGAGCCAACCTTTTCTCTTTATACACTTGCAAATGACTGTAAGAGTCATCAGTGCATGAAAAGTGACTGGCAGTTATGATTGCTTAGCGCTCATCTGTCAAAGCATTTAATTTTGTATTCAAAGACGAGACGTTGATACCTTCTGAAACAGAAAGTTTCTTTGTGGCCGGAAGCTGTTGTATTAAATGGAAAGCAAGATCGAGACTCTTTGCATGCAATTATTTTTAAGTAATTCAGTAGCCCGCCGGGTTCAAGTATCCTATAATGTTAACTGCAGACGTGACTTTTAAGAAAACCTTTTTCTTTGAACATTATTCTGGTGAACACATTGCTTTCAGAATAACACGTATATCTGTCTTTTCCCTTGTTAGGTTATTAGACACGTCTTCTTTGGATATGCATATTTCTAATCTTGTCATCTATAAATGCCATATTTCTGAGCGCCCACTAAACGAGCAAGCAAACCCTATTTACGCAAAGGTAGGCGTCCAACTCAGGTTTCTTAAAGGTGCTATTTTCAAATAGAAAATAAGGTCGCCGAAAGCTCGATGCCATTGACTGTTTAGGTATGCTTTTCTTATAGACAGGCTGTTCGAAACTGCATGTTTGTTGTAACATGTTCCTGCCGCTCTACTCTTCGGTCTTCTTCTTCATTATTATTTTTTTTATATAATAGAGAGCACAGGAGGTGAAACTTTGACAAATATTACAATGATCAAATATCAGAGTACAGATTTTGCGTAATGGAACATGCACACACACACACACACACACACACACACACACACACACATATATATATATATATATATATATATATATATATATATATATATATATATATATGAGGAACTCGACGTATAAGGGTTAAACTGTTCAGTACTTAGAACTGAACAGTTAGACTATCTGCACATATGATTTCATTATAGTGCTGATGGCTTGTGCAGAAACAAACTTCGATTTCTCATTCCGAATTACTATACATTATGCCACTTTCATGCACGCGTTAACGTGTTGTAACGTCATTTTTAGTGAGTACACGGTATTTGAGTTAATTTCACTGTTTAAGCAAATTAAAAAAACGTAATGGCAAGTCAAATACGTGTAACCATAAGAAATAGTGTTTATAGTATTAAAGAATTAATGTCGGATAAAAAATCAATTAAAAAAGAATCACACACACGCGCACACATAATTTCAATAGAACAAAAATAGAGCGTGCGATGGGTAAATTGTCGCCAGTTTACATTTTTAATTTTGCGCATGCGCGTTGTTTGTTTTTGATTTTGTCGACTGCACAGGATAATAGGGTCATTTGGGCACCGTCTATAAGAAAAAGAGCACCATGACGCAATTCATTCCCCGCAAAATTTGGAAACAGCATGCAGTACTGCTTGGTATGTGCGCAGAAAGCTCCAATACGAACATTACAGAGTGTTTGGGTGTCAATCTGAGGACAGTCCAGAGGATTCGGGAAGGGTTGAAATTGTGATTACGAAGGCACGGCAGTTCGGAAAACTCACTTTGAGCATTCTGATGAGAAAAGAAGTCCCGAATTTATTAGTGAGGGCCTCCGACTCAACACGGAGGCCTGCATCAGGGATTAAATGGGTCCCAAGTTGAGAGCTGATGCTACCGTGAATATCATTGATGAAAAATAAGAACAAAGTTGGACAAAGAATAACGCCCTGTGGGACACCTGCTTTAGTACGAATGGACCTAGAAGCGTTGGTCGTTCAGGACAACTTCCATTCCACAATTCGATGAGAAAGATCGAATCAGTTCAAAAATTCGTCCAGAAATATCAGAACCTTTCAACTTTTGAAGAAGACCGGTATGCCAAACCCTACCGAACGCTTTCGAGATATCCAAAGCAATATCCCAAGCTTCACCATTTTTCTAAAGACTTATAGACTCTTTCCTCAATAATTGTTGATACATCAGCGGTTGATCTAGAGAGGAGAAAGCCATACTGCTTATTTAAAAAAGGCCCTGGTATGATATGAGGCTTAATCAATTCAGCGTTGATTAATTACTCTAGTAGTTTACCAAATAGAGGTTGAAAGCTAATAAGCCCATAGTTGCAAAGGTCAAACTACTCGCCTGAGTTCTTAAACAACAGATAAGGATTTCCAAAGCAGGAAAGCATGAACTATTACTGGGATACCATTAGGTTCATATTCTTTGTGGAGATTCAGGTTAGAGATGATAGCAGAAAACATGGAAGGAATTATATGCTTATCACTCAACAGAGGTGCAGTTATAAGTGGAAAGTCAGGCAAGTATTCTCCAGATGATTCAAGATTGTAGTTTAAATATAATTTTACAAGTGAAACATTCTGCTTTATCAGCAAATCGATTGAAGAGGGGAAGAATAGAAAACTTACTCTTATTTAATACGCTATTGTGAAGCCTCCAGTAGTCACGATAGCCAAAGTTGTTCGCTGCAATACGGTGCGTCATTTCGTCCGAGGAAACATTTACATTCATTATGTACATCCATGAATAGGTGTCTTTTGTGATCAAAGTGTCACATTGGTATAGCCGAGAAAAAGGTGATTCCTGTGGGCTATAGCGCCCGAATAGGCCGGTTTGAAATATGGAAAAGATTGTGTATACTTAGAACAACACCAAGCGGCGACAGTGTGTTTTATGCTTCAACGCATTCTTCAGGCCTGAAACAGACTGTCTCTGCTTTTTGCTGACTTCCATTAGTCCGTTCATCACCCCCTCTAAAATAGCCATACACTGACCGATCGAAACCAAATTTGGGGGAGGTACGGTGGAGTAATGGATAGCGGCTCAGATTGAGGAATCGGAGGGCCGAATCCATTACATTCACTTACGTGCTAATACCCTCGATTCATCTTATCCACCTATATATATATATATATAGAGTATATATATATATATATATATATATATATATATATGACTAGGTCTGCTCTACTTTTTTAGTTAGTTGATTACTCGAATCAGGTTTTTTTCTTTGGGCTTTGAACCTGTATGCTGTACGATTATTTTAGACAGACGTTCATGTTCCTAGCTCTTTTTTTTTAAAACATTTTTTTCCTTCGAAATTGATTTGATCATAAGCAAAATCAAGAAACCGGAAGGTTTTCCGAGACGAGTGTAGTTACCTATATATATATATATATATATATATATATATATATATATATATGCGCTGGGGTGAGGTACTTCGACGTGGTGTAATGGTTAACGAGCTTGTCTCTATAAATCAGTTACAACTGTGTAGTGAGTTTAATCTTCAATACGTACCCCATAGTTATAGCCTTGTGCCATAACTCAGTTACGGTTAGTAAATCACGAAATAAATGCGTGGGTTTGAATGTATAAAGCGAAGAAGAGAGAAGGAAGGGCAGGAAGTGAAAGTAAGAATACATGCAAATATAGGTGTGTCATTATGTAATGCAGGTGTATGCATATGTTGCTTAGAGTCTCATTAGGCTATTTCGAGGATAGAGGAATTCGCTTCAGAAGTTGACGTCTTTAATTATCATCATTAGCACCTGGTCTGGTGAGGTTTTACCAGCTGGTAACTCGTAGTCATTATAATCATCCTTTCGTATAAGTCAACCTAAATTTTTTTCCTAGAACTTATGATTTAAACTTAGTATTTTTTTCTTTTCGAAAGACTATTCTTCAAAAGAACTAATAATTGTTCTATGTACCATGTCCCTTCAGAACGTTGGCGATCTTGGCTCTCCAGAATTTCCTAGCTTTGTATCGCTTCATAAAGTGTCTTTTTGCCATCTTTCCTCAACCTTGTTCCGCCATAGATTTACTCAATCCTGCTAGGTATATTATACGTCGTTTTCCTATGTCTCACTTGCCTTCAAGCTCACCTGTGAGTATCACATTTTTCAAACTTTCTTTCTTTGTTATGTGCCCTAGAAATTTAAACCGTTTCTTTCTGATGTTAAGTATAAGTGTCCTTTTTGTTTCCATTTTCTCTAAAGCTTTGTCGTCGCTCAGGTGGTCAACCCATGGTATTTTCAGTATCCTTCTGCAGAACCACATTTCTGTTGCGTCAAGTTTCTTCTTCCTCTGTCAAGAGATTGCCCAGAATTCATTGCCATATCGGGCTGAAAGGTGACCCCTTCGCTTTACCAAGATATTTAGCGTAACTTAGGTTGGAACAAAACATTCAGTGAGGATCGTACTACACAGTAACAATATTCTCTTAGGCTTGCTTGTTGTCTGTCTGTATTTCTGAGATGGACTATTTACATTGTTCGGACTGTTGTCCTCATCTTTATTGTTATATTTAAGATGTTTCAGCCGTTGTACGATCCGGCATGCTTCAGGTGATATACGTTGGAATTTCGAACCGAACCCTTTATTTCGTCCACATGCCATGCATTTTCAGGATATTTCAGTTTCAGTTATTTCCCTTTAGTAACTCAACTCTCCAAATTTTTGTTCACCTCTGCTGTGGCCAGGTACTGAACTTCTTACAACTCTTTGGGTCAAGCCACGGGATTACGTCAATCAACGCTTTTATTCACTGGGACATGTGTGCTTGCTTGTTAATCTTTACCCATATTGAGGTGTTCGCTTTGATCTAGCTAAATGGGAGAAAGAAATAGCTCAGCCACTAGTCAAGTATGATTTTGAAGTAATCGCTGAATTATGTAGAGTACAACGTAAGCATATTTGTTGTTGAAGTCATTTTTTCTTTTCTAATTGGCTTCATGATTTGATTGCTACTAGAAGAAATAAAAGCAAGGTGTGTTTGGATACTGCTTCCGAAATCTGTTATATGATCTTTCTATTCAAATCGTTTCTTGATTCTTTTTATTGGAAGCATTATTTTCAATGAAATTCTTTTGTTAATTCATCTTCTCTTTTATTATTTCCCCATTTGTTTCAATGGTTCCTAAAGACTTATCGCATCTTTTCTGATCCTGCCAGTAACGCTAACTCTTAATTTTCACCGCTCTATATAAATTACTAGTTATTACTGATGAAATAATTCACGGATAGATTTTAATCTACGATAGGCCATTTTTTTTAACTAGCATATTTACATGTTACACGACGCTTTCTCGTTTCAAGTGGCGCCGAACATGGTTCATGTTACTATAACAACAGATTTTTCTGATTGTATAATTTAAATATTTTTTTTATATTTCCTCAGTTTTTAACCTCATAATCTTTTAAAATCTCATTCTTATGGTAAGGTTATTCTTACTCATTTTAGAAGGCACCGATGATGAATCATGTCAACATGGCGGACTTTTAAATTACTCAATAGTGAAAGCTGTTTGTTAATCGGACGAGTCTGTTGTTACAGACAAGTAACAGAAAAATGCCAGTATTCACCAGATAGATAGAAAACATTTCATTTATTTTAAGCACAGTCAAAAATATTATTTTAAAAATTGTACTTGTTT
>CAHIKZ030004437.1:3617500-3634615 GCA_903632075.3 Acanthosepion pharaonis | reverse complement strand
ATGAGTCCATTATATCCGAAAAAGGGGGACCCCATAACAATAATAAAGACGGGATTTATATTTAACGCAACATTTTTTTACTACAATATTATTTTTATGTTAACCAGTGCTCATTATTTCTGCACTCGAGAAAAATACGCAAAATATGCACTACGACAGGGTTTCGATCTGCATTCCTTTTATGGGTGAAAAGCCGTCTGATCCAATATGAATTAGAACGCCTGGCCACTGAGAACTTCAGTCAGGTCAGTTCTGTTTATGCTCTTAAGGAATGGACATCGTTTCGACCGGAGTTCAAAGTAATCCCCATGTCAACACGGTTTCGTATCCAAAACGTAAACACAGTTATTTCTAAAAAATTAAAGGATTTATTTCTAAACCGTCATTTTAAGTAATAAAATCTGACATACTGTTGTGGGATTCCTGAGATGAAATTCGGTCTGCAAATGAATGACAAACGCAAAATTAAATATAAGAAATAGAATGTATTTACAATAATAATACAAAGGGTAATATTGCTAGTATCCAGGAACGCGCTTAGTAGCAATAACATATAGATATATACTGTCTCGAAGTAGGATTTTCTTAGAGTCTACGTGCTTGTAACTGATTTTTAGAAGCGGTTACCTCACACTATTACTCTACCTCCAACTCAATCGCAGTCGCAGTCTTCTTACTATCTCCACTCACTCTCTGTATTCTGACTGACTCTGGGTATTTAACGGCAGCAGTCCAAGTAACACTTTGGTCGAGTCCACTTATATGCAAAAAGGGGAGGACCCCATAACACATACAATGTTACATATACTTGTATTTTACACGGCAAAATATTATTTTTTCTAAATATTAACCTTAACAATTACTTAATTCAGTGAAGTATATCACATACATCGAATAATTATGACGTTAATACCATCAGATCAAAACACAGGTCATATGTCAGAAAAGGAATCAATATATGAATATATGTGATTAAACTATAGATTTCTCCACCACACACACACACACACACACACACACACACACACACACATATATATATATATATATATATATATATATATATATATATATATATATATATATATTCTTTTATTGGGGAGCGATTGATTTAAGCGTTCTATTCTTTTTCATGTTTTACTCATTGGCTAAAGTTAATTTGAAATTTTCACTGTTAATGTTAACTTTACTCCAAAATATATAACGAAAACTTACAATTTTCGCGCTTTAATCGACACCAGTGTTTTGGAAGCAATTAAACAAATTTTAGACTCAATTACTAATATTTATTTTTGGTGCAATCGATATTTAGAAAATGATTTAGAACAAGTGGAAAATATTAAGTAGGTTAGAATATTTTACAGAAAGAAAAGCAATTCAAATATTGAGAATTTTTCAAGGACCAAATCGGAAAGAATTCTTAATACCGGGATTTTGATCGGAGAAGGATTTCATTTTTCATCTGTTTCAGTGTTTGATAGTATGCTCTCATACGATCTTTTCATTTTATTCGGATTCCTCTTTTTACCAATTTTATTAATTGATGAGAAAGTAATTTCTCTCGGCCCATATTTTCTTAGTATTTTTTTTTTATGTTTTGTTCTAAAATGGCGTTTGCAGCACATACAATGAGATATTCAGAAATCCTGAGTGGCAAGTAGAGAAAGCATTAATTTGTCGACAACTAATCGCATCCTTCTTTCCCCGTCATCATTGATTCATTCTTCTGCACACTAATTAATTCTGAGATCTTCGGTGGGGTTTCTATTTTTCCTTCTTTCTCTGAATTTCCTTCAATGTGAGAGAGAGAGAGACAGAGACAGAGAGAGAGAGAGAGAAAGAAAGAGAGACGGAGCTGTCTGTTCAACACGACATTCACCAAGTGTTTGTTTCCCATTAACTAACCTGAATTTTTCCTAATATATTTTAAGAGATTTCATTAGAAATGTTGTATATTTTTCTCCTCCATTTACATTTTCAATAGGATATTTGAAAAAACAAAATTGTCATTTTTTTTTTTGATTTTCTGTATTCTGTTTTAATTTCTTCCCACTTGCATGGTTTCTCTCAATTTATCTCCTTGTCTACTGTAGAGATAAAAAAGTTACGTTTATAAATTCTTGCTTTATTCTTCAGAAGAAGAGTGTTCGGTACTTGTCACATAATGGTTCGTTTATTGACTACCATGGAGTCACAAGTGCCTATAATATTGCACCATCTCAATTCAATGAATAAATCAAGAAATATTTCACTTTCAGCTAAATAATTACTATATATATATATATATATATATATATATATATATATATATATATATATTTTTTATCATATTAAAAAAATTATCCGGAATATTTATATTTGTATTTCAATATATTTAACTACGAACAAGATAATATGCCAATGATTAAACAACATATTAAGCATCACAACGTACTGAGAGGTACTGGCACTCAGTTCAATACATTTAACTACCAACGCCTACAACAGCAGGCATATGGTTAAATCATATATTCATAGACCAAAATATATATATATATATATATATATACACATACATACATATCAATATATCTATATCTATCGATATATATATATATATATATATGCACACACACACATATATATATATATATTATGAAATGGAGAAAGTCAGGTATTTAAGTGTATGCCCTATTTATAATAAACAGTATTAACAATATTTGTCGGCTTGAATGTCCGAGAAATTGTCATAAAAATATATGCCCTACGACAGGAATCGAACCTGCATCCTAAACGAAACTGTCATATAGCCTGGCCTATTTTTACCGATTTCGCCACAGAGGAGCGTCATAGTTAGCAAGGTCGATTTTAGATTGTAGTTTAAAAAGAGTAAATTCGACCTTGCTAACCGTAACGCTCATCTATGTCGAAATCGGTAAAAACAGATCAGGCTATATGACGGTTCCGTTTAGGATACAGGTTCGATTCCTGTCGGAGGACACATATTTTCTATGACAATTTCTCGGATATTCAGGCCGCTAAATGTTGTTAATACTGTTCATTTTGAACAGAGCATTTAGTTAAATATTTGCATCTATAAAAAGAATGTATAAGCATAAAAAGGTCTCTATATATATATATATATATATATATATATATATGATATTGAGATTTTCAGCATTATAACATTTTTTCCATTTTCAGGCATAAAGACTAGAGTAATTTCTCATAGTTCTAATTGTTTACAAAGCTTTCGTGTAGTTCTATGAATTGTAACCTCTAACATAGAAATGACGCTCTTCAAAAGAAAATTGAAATCGAAATTCTATACAAATCTATCCAACAGCTCACAACAGAAAAATTAATTAAGGTGTACCCAAATCTAAAATATCTCCTAAAAGCCGAAGACTTAAAAACCGTTCACCAAACAGCCAATGCAACAAGTCGTCCGCGGGAAAGTTACGCAACAACCTCAATATCGTTATTAGACGCTCTGATAAAACCAGTAATTATGTGGTTCTCAAGCTACAGGAAGTTACAATCCATCCTCGACAATACAACGAAATTCACCAAATTAAAGAAACACCCCGATGTTCGCACTAGAATGATACGAATTTACCACTTACCCGTATAAAACAAAAACTACTTGTAAGAACTCTTGTTTTCTAAACTATGATAGCTAATGCACGGAAAGATATAAAATAGCAGTGATAATAAATTCGTAAATAGTGCTTGCCATAATTCTGCTACCCAAAAACTATTTCTGAGCGAACTAAAAGACATAAAAGAAAAAGTAACCAACAATAATTTTCCCAACAACATAATTGATAAGCAAATAAAATTATTCTTGCAAAGAATACACGACGCCAGTAACAAAAGTGCAACACCACAAAACATCAATATATTTTATTGCAACTATACACACAGTAATTATAAGCAGGATGAATTCGCTATAAAGAAGAACATTAAACACCATATTTCTGCTGTAACCCCTAGAAAAAATATAAAGATCATATATTTCTACCATCTATGATAGAAACTTAGAAGGCCGAAAACCTCGTCCTCACCACCAGATATAACCCCACCAAATCTAAACTGGCGGGGATCAATATAGTGTACCAAAACCAATGCTCAGAAAATAATGTTTTACTTGCCAAAAATCAATGACCTACATCGAATGCACGACTACCTGATTAAGTAGACGTCTAACATGCCACCTCCCGAAGCAGATTGCGATTAATAAATATTCATTAACTTATTTACAAGAAACTTTAAGGAAAATTATAGTCGGTAAAACAAAGATTCTTTTCAAACGACGTTAGGGATATTAAAATCAGTAAAAGTATCCGCAAAAAAAAAGAAAAGAAAAAGGATTATGACATAGTAAGATTCAGTCAGTTATTTGCCATGCGTCATACACGCATATGCGATCATGTGTCTTTCATGACTGATGAGGCAGATTTTTTTCCCGCAGTAGGTTATCATTTCGTTCTGCGGTAGACCATTTGCCATCCAAGTCTATAGAATCCGGTCTTCTATTTACTCATAGATGGGAGGGGGAGAAGAAAATGTTTCACACCTTTCCCAAGGGCATTAACACGTAAATAAATGCAATGGATTTAACTCTCCGGTTTCTTAATCCCAACCAATATCAATTACTCCACCTTGCCTACTTTTAATAGTAAGACTAAGAATATTAAAAAAAAAAACAATATGAAGAAATCCGACTGACGAATAAAAACAGAAATCAAAAAATTACTCATCTAAATAAAATATGATCACAAATCAAAGATTATATTAATTAGAAACACACACACACTTTCTTCTCTGCCGTCTCTTATGCATTATGCATTGCGTCGTTTTTAAATTTTATTTTTCTCGATTATTTATGTTCGATTCGTCTCATTTCACTTCGCTGAATCGGACGTCTGACAAGTTGACAATAGTTCATTTCAACGTAGTCGACTTTCCACAATCTGACTTCTGTCCAAAGCTGAATAAGCGTAAAACTAAAGATACAGAGATAAAACATTTTGTTAAGACGTTAAAAGCATCTTCGCCTGCAAAGAAAGTCTTATTTGTGTTCGGAACCTGTCTGTACAGTATTATCATATGAGAACCTTTTGTTTGATTAAAATATAAGATGAAATAATTGAAAAATAGATAGAGAGATATAAACAGTGTCGGCATATGAATCAACACTGCAGTGTGACAAGCAGTTTCAAGCAAAAAGTGATCCTCAGACGCCGATCGCTAAAGGCGCGGGTCACCGTGTTGTTTGGTAATCGCTTAAGGCGCGCAAGTTCCAGCCACTCAACATTATTGACGATCGCTTAAAGTTTGCAGCTACCTTCTACTATGCAGCACTGATGAACGTTTAAAACGTGCAACTTCCAAGCAGTATGCATTGTTGGTAATCGCTTTCCTGCTTGTCTGTGCCTATTATCATGCATTGTTGATGATCGCTTAAAATGTGCAACTTCTAATCACCGTGCAGTTTGAGGATCGCATAAGGTGTGAAATTGTTAGTATTATGCATTGTTTAATTCTCTTAACACTATTTATAGCTACAAACGCCCCACCCAGAATAAATATAACACATAACTCTCTCTCTCTCTTTCTCTGTATATATATATATATATATATATATATATATATATATATATATATATATATATCAAACGATATAATTATATATGCATATGTGTGCGTATGCTTGCATGAATTAAACATTTTATTATCAAATTCCTTCTCCCAAATTGCATTGCTACAATTATTTGTGTGAAATTAACAAGTAATTAAAAAATTAAACCCTTGGATGCCCCAGTGACTATTTGCCCCAATCAATATTTGTTAATTGGAAAGTTAAAGTCGCCGAAACTTTCTTATTAACTTTCACTTGCTATTTCCATTTCTTTTACTGCTGCTCTTAAATATGTTTGCTTCAACAAATTCACCGTAAAGATTGAAAGAGCTACCAGCTGTTGATCTGTTTAAATATAAAACTTCCCCCGACATGGTTCAGCACCATTACGACTAAAGGATAAATAAACTTGTAAAGGCTTCACGCCGAAGAAATTAAAACATATCACAATGCAGGATAAGGAATATTTTTAAATGCCAGACCTGTATGAAAATCATTATTTCTTAATAAAATCCATGAGGAAATAAGACTAAATTTGAATATTTTCTCATGACCAAAAAGGAAAACAAATAGTTGTAATGTATTCTTTAACACAAGTAACTACAGTTGTTACAATTAGTAAGGTTAAAATTGCTTTTTTATTATGACGAAGTGAAAGCCAATGCACTTGTGGCATAATGTGTTTATTTCTGAACGTTGCCCATGTGGATAGTAGGATAATTACTTTATCAGAAACATTGGGAATGAAACGAACTGACTCATTGGTTAAATTAAATAATATATTTATTTACTTTCTTTAGCAAGAAGAGTCCTTTGATATTTGGCGTAGCAAAAGTTCGTCCATAAAAACGAATATTGAGAGCAGTCTGAATAAATGTCTGTTTCGGTAGTTTGAAGTAAGACGTTGGTAGCAGTAGTAGTAATGTAAGAAATTAGGTCAGTGTCAATCTACTATATTTTCTCTAGTCTGTAACAAGACGGAAATATCAGTAGCTGATGAACTCTTGACTGCTTCTTCACGCGTCACGCATGCCTGCACTCTTCTTTGCTGTCCTCACCTGGGGGACATTTTTGTCCCTTCTGTCTGTTCAAGTTCCATCTGAGCTGGTCAGGTTTTATAACTTTTGTATAGGCTCGGGAACCTGATGCAAACATCAAAAATCCTCTTTTGCCAATTTTATCTGATTGGCAAACTTGTTTTATTTTCCCGCATTCTATTCTTATTCATTTTATTTCACGAATAAACAAACATTCATCTCTACACACACACACACACACACACACACACACACATATATATATATATATATATATATATATAAATATAAAAGTGAACATAGAAGTATTATTATTAAAAATAAATAAAAACAAGCAAAATAATTTAACCCAAATAAATAAATAAACGACTTCCGATAAAATAGCCGCCATAATAGACTACCCACAATGCACCACTGACCCGTATATGTATAAATGGCCGAGAAAAATAACAGCACACGTGGCCTGACGATTGCATATAGCATGAAACAGACTGTCGCCTCTAAGTGTTGACTTCTATGTTCACTTTTATATTTACACACGCTCTAACAGACGAGAGATGGTGGGAGATTAAACCTTAACAGAGATATGTTTAGGAGAGGTGAGTGGAAGGGGGAAATATGAATGTTGTCGTATGTCTAATATATTAAAGATACATTTCGTGTTGACATACACACACCATAGACGATCTAATCTTAAAGATCAGAATAAGAAGGAGACAGAGGAAAAGAAAAGAAGGAGTGGAGGAGAGAGATGGGGCGGGGGAAACTAAAACTGAAGGGCATTAACTGAAAGGGCTGCTGTGTAATTAAGTCTGTTACCCCTCTCTTTGCTCTAACATTCGTTCCACACTCTCATACTTAAACTCTCTCTAAATTCTATTTTTATTTCCGGAGTGTTTTTTTTTTTTCTGTTTTCTTTTTGAATTTGTAGATCTGATGAATTGGGTCGTATTTACGATTTCAATGGAATAAATTATGACCATGGAATATTAGTGTTTTAGCCTTTTTATTATATCTGTAGAAAACACAATAATAAACAGCACTTACCGGCGTAAATGTCCCAGCTAGCGTCCAGCTGGCAGACAAAAATAAAGCAGGTTGTAACTTAATACAAACCCTGCAAACTAACTGAGAAATCATGCTAGTATTTATATAGAAATACTTCCACTCATGTACCAGCAGCCAATCACAGCCCAAGCAATGGACTATCCCACTTTAGCATAATGAGATGCTCCATTGCACCATAAATAGCTCTCTTTCTCAATGTTGAATTAGTATTCACTCTGCTTGCTCCACAACTAAGTGTTTATCTTGACCACGTGATTGTTCGACAATATCCTTACTCTGTCCTGGACATTGAGTTCTACCGGGATTCTATCCTCTTGGAATTTTTTATTCAAAAAATATACATGTATGTGTATGCACCTATATATATATATTTATATATTTTGCATATGTATGTGTATATTTACCACTAATATAAAGGTTTTAAAGGTAACCGCAAATGCTTTATTTATTTTGAATTCTTTTTATTTTTCTCTCTCTCTCTCTGTCTCTCTCTCCCTCTCCCTCCCCCCTCTCTCTCTATCTCTCTCTCTCTCTCTATATATATATATATATGTGTGTTTGTGTCAGAACTCAATACACACACACCAGTTAACAAGCATTTTACATCCAAATCAATATGACAATAGACCAAATTTTATGTAAAATTTGTACAGATTCAGTATAGATTATTGTTAAATTTCTTAACAGAAGCTTAGAGAAAAGGCACATGCAGCTTCGATTTAATTTGAACTAAATTAAATTGGAATTTAATAATTGTTTAATAATTATAAATATTTGATTATGCTGTAGATACAGGAGAAATGCATGATTATTAGCTATTACGGATATTAATACATTTTTATTATGCGACATCTGTTGGACTGACAACACGTATAATAGGGCATACTATGGAAGAAATTTTCCCAGAATATCGGTGGTGCACTTGCATACGTACCTTTATAAAGTACCACCAAATATTGAACTCATCCCATTCAGCATAAACGCAATTTTTAGGAAAGGCACGTGTCCAAATCTTCTTCACCAGATAGTGATTTAATACCAGACGTAAAGTAGTTCCATGATCAGAAAGCTACCACAGCGAGTAATACAAATGAAATATACACTTATTTCGTAGATAACTCATAAATTAGATAAGATACAACCAGAAAAACAAATAGAAAAAAAAAAAAAAAAAACACACACACAGACAATTTGAGCAAATAGGAAAATTAAACTAATATGGAAAATTTATTTTTTCCTTCACTAAGGCTTATCAAAGAGTTATGAAAACTAAAATATACTTTTATATTCTAAGAATCCTTTTCGAGATAATGATGATTGAGTGATACCCGTCTTACAAATGGATTTTAAGCTTCGTCTCTACTCGTTATTATATTGCTCTATTACTTACATTGAGCTCTCTTTAGATTAATGTTTTCCTTGTCATTATCCCTACTAATTAACAATTGATATATATATATATATATATATATATGAACGAGAGATGGATTCATAAATTTCCCAAGGATATTTATGCATATAACGAACCCAATGGAAATTGGAACTCAACTCTCCGATTAACATTTCCGAGTCATTACTCACTACACCATCCTGTTTTCTCAAGTGGTAAGCGATCTAGGTATTGACCCGGCTCGACGTTGCTTAACTTTGTTAACTGGTGTTTCAACGTATAATATAGAAAATTTCAACGTATATTATAGAAAATATATTACAAGTATTCATATTTAGTAAGAATAAACCGCTTTTATGAAATAGGAAATGAGTAAAATAAACTAAAATAGGAAATGATCTAAGACAGGTTGCCTTTGTCGCTGGATTCATTCGGCCAAGAAAGCAACAATCGTAAGAGATCTGCTAGACCTACCAGGACTACTTATCCTCGAACATAATTCTAACAATATATCTATATGATATCTTGGTGACAGTGGGCTTTTAACTATAATAATATAAAATATATAGCCGATAGTAAATGAAGCAGGCGAAGATGTGAACTTGGAATCAGTCATCATTAGGTAATTATTTGCGTTGTGTTGTAACTAACGATGGAAAATCTGACATGGAAATCCAGAGGCACATGAAATAACGATTAGTGCCTTCCAGAAACAAAAAAAAATAATAATAAATTCTCGTGAAAATCAAAGAACAGCTTAATCTAATATTTGTCATGTCTATCCTTCTGATTGCTGGACATTTTTACAAATCAATGTGAAACTTGAACAGATTTGGGTTTGTGTGTTCCTGAATGCTTAGAGTAGCATAGACTGAACATGTAAGAAACGAGATGTTCAAAAAAATGAAAACAACAACTACACTCATCTTGAAAACAGATAGAGAGAGTTGAAATTTCTGGAGATCAGGTGGGTTACGTGATGGCTGGTTAGTCACTCATTACATAGTGACAAAACTTGCTAGTCCGGCAGTTAGTTTACAGGAGTCAAACCGAGCAGTTGCATTATTTTATCCCGGCTAAGTTTAAATATTCCCCTCACTCAAGCCAGTAGCTACGTATTGCAGTCTACAAACACATGCCACCGTTCCCTTTTGGGAATGTAACTTCACCAGTCCGCAATTTGAAAAGAAAACATGGCTCGCCGTTTCTTGTTTGAGAAGGATATGTATTCGCTAGTTACATAGCATATAAATCCGGCCTGCTCAAATCTGGAATTCGAAATATAGCTTCCCCAGAAATACAGAAGAATCTCTTACAGCTCAAATTCCCGTTTGAATTAATACAAGTAAGACTTACTTTTCAATTATTTGTCATTCTGCTTGTTGTTGCATATATGTGTTATAGTTACTCTGATTGGGAAAAATGTAAATACGTGTATATAATTGCGTTCATGAATTATTGCTATAAAACCCTCTCTGAGATCAAATCATTTTTGTCATTCTTTTTCTTTTATTTACTCCGTTCAGTCCGTGAAATAAAATATTACAAATTGGATATAATAATGCCCATAATGGGTGGAAATATAAAGTGGAAGAATATTCCATTCTTCCACAGTCACCCATTATTTGGTGACTTAAACGACGTGATACGATATTATTATTTGTAACCTTCATTAACTAGTCACCCCAACGTGACATATTATTTGTCACAGTAGAATAAAAATACACTAAAGAAGGTAAATTGTTCATACAATTTGCTATAACAAAAATATAAGCAGAAAATATTCAAAGATATAAACAAAAAGCAAACAGCACAAAAGAGCAAGTCTTTAATCATGATGAACAGAAGAAATTACCTTTACATTTTCCCCTTAAATCTTTCTCTTGATACAATAACTGTGTCCAACAAATTGAGGAATCTACATGAAAAAAAATTCGCTGACTATTGTGAAGAAATATAGAAACATCATTTTTTAATAAAGGTTCTGGTTTATACGTGTAAATATTAAGATTTTGTTTTAAAAATAATTACCTTGGTGTATTCTGCCATCTACATTTACACCTGTTTCGTTACTAAGGCTTACCGGTCCGACAAAATCAAAATGGAAGCCGATGCCACAAACGCTCTCAAGTCCGTCGTTAACTTGAGCAAAAGATGACTAGTTATTTTTAACGTCTCCCGAACTAAACTTAATTTAATCATCTAAGAGACCATTCTATGCCTTTCATCAGTATGGCTGATGCTAATCTCCAGGAAAGTGGCTCGTTCCACCTGCTTGGGCTTACTTTCTTAGCTGACACGAAGTGGAAAATCTATATTGAATACATTGCAAGGTCAGCTGCTAGGAAGATTAGTTCACTGTGTCGAGTCAGACAATTTTCCTCTCCAGAATCTATCTTACATATATATAGGTCTACCATTCGTCAAAGAAGAGAATATTGGAGTCACATATGGTCCGGTGCCCTTGCTATTTATCTCGATGTCCTTGATAAGGTCCAAAGAAGAATCAGCCGTATTATTGATCCTGATTTAGCAGCTTAGATTCAGATACTTGCCCACATTTCTATAAATACTTTCATGGTAATTTTTCTGGTGAGCTCTTTGCTATGGCGTCTAGACTTCATGAATTTAAGCGCATTACTAGACTGGCGTCGTGATGTCATCAGTTTACACGTGAGTTGGCTAGACGTATTTCTATGGTAATAGTTTCTTTTCTCACACTTTTCTCTAGTGGAACTCCCTTCCGATTCAATGCTTTCCAACCAATTTTAACCCCTTTTGTTTTATTGGATTTACTGTTTTGCATGGAGTGATAACAACTGAAAAAATGAATTTAATATTATTTTTCGTCGAGTATTCCGAAACATGATAGAACATAGAGTTTTATCAATTGTATCAAACATACGACTGAATATATTTGAATATAGAATTCGTTATTGACTTTATGCATATGTATTCTACACAGCCTTGTATTTTTAATTCCATGGTATTAAACATCTGCTATCGTTTGTTTGAGTCATAAAAATATAAAAGATGCAGAAAAAGACAAAGAAAAAAATTGTATTAAACAGGAAGAAAACTGGTTTTATGAAGATAAAAATTGAATTAAAATTTATAAATATGTATAAACAAAGAGCGGAGGTATAAATATAAACTCAGTAATTTAATCTGATATAGGTCTTTCCTACACAAAGCCTGGGTGGTCAGGAACTCTGACGAGGATCTTTGTTTAGAATCTGAAAAGTAAAATACTCGGGAAACGGAAGTAATATATTTATGTCGCGTTTTTTTCTGGTTTCCTAATACAAAAAATTTAATTGATGCATTTTAAAGCAAAAATTTTAAAATTACTTTTAAAAAAAATATTTCTCTTCAATTTTGGTAATGTATTAAATTGAGAAATGAATCATTTGACTTGTTTTGCCAGTGAATTTATTTTTGAACATATTGCATGTTAGTATTTGTGAATATATAGCTAAATCATTTCAAGTTTCAATTTGTTGGACATTTAGCTGTCGAGACCACACATAAGAATATTTGTCAAATTGAATGCGTCAAGAAACGTCTTAGTGAAACACATACACACGCTCATATATATATATATATATATATATATATATATATATATATATATATATATATATAGGGTAACCCGGATATAAGAGAGTTGTCGGGACCGGAGAAGAAGCCTCTTATATCCGGGTTTCTCTTATATCCGGGTTTGATCTATTTTGTTTACATTAACACAGGCTCTAATTTGGGACCAGAGAAAATCTCTCTTATATCCGGGTTTCTCTTATATCCGGGTCTCTTATATCCGAATTACACTATATATATATATATATACATATATATATATATATATATGAATTCAAATTTCAGTATGCTAGTGTGTCACACTTTTTCAAATTTACTCCTAGAAGCCGTACCAAAACATATACCATTTTGGAATCAGGCCGACTCCGTGAGCAAATTGGAAATGTTTCTGGGAAGAAACCGGACCATCAGTCCTGACATTGTGGAACTCGCGATTGATTTCGGCTATTTTTATGTGATTTTTAGCGACATGTTTGATAAAATTATTTATAATTTGGAAATAATTTGGGAATACTTAATTGCAAAACCTAGAGAAAGACACCCATGAAATAAAAAAAAAAATGTTTGGACGGAAAGTAAGGACATAGATACATCACATAGTCTTTAAATCAATTGGCGGCAGAGGAGTCATCGTTGAGTTTTATAAAAGGTAAGCTTAAATACTAATGCAATACTTAAATGAAGCGATCAATTTTTAGTTCTTCAGTAGTTTATTAAATACGGCAGCATTATGCCTCACAAAACGAAATCTTCGCCAATAGAGGACCTGATTGCAATGGAATGAGCCAAGACTGCAGCCAGTCAAAAAAAGTCCCGTACAAATAAAAACACAGAGAGCCAGGATATCTACCAATGCTGAGAATATGAAAATTTATAGGGATCCTCAAACTCCCGAACAAGCTGATGGTGCAATAAAGAGCATTCACAGGAGTTGACTTAATTGGTAGCTTTTAACCTGATATATATATATATATATATATATATATATATATATATATATATATATATATATATATTAACCTATATATATATATATATATATATATATATATAATTTCATAAATTGAAATCAAACTTATATATAAATAATTTCTTAGTAAATATAATTAATGGAATTTGTAAGTTTGCGCAAGCACGGTGAGATATATATGATGAATAAATGAAGGAAAAATAATGTGAATAAAATACAGATACATATACCGTTGTTTATTTGGGCAACAATCTCTCTATGACAATGGGTGAGAACAACAATTTCCTTTCTATAACTTCATGAGTATAGAAACTGCCCAATTGATTCATTCAGAGTGTCTGGAGCTGCTAATCTCTTAGCATTTTTAAAGATCCCAGTTCTGCTATTACATTGTGTGTGTATTATGTGTGTGTGAGTGTGGGTCCGTGTTAAAATTTAAGCTAGAATATATCTCTAAATGTACTATAGGAAAAGAGACAAAAGAACAACTTATCTTAACCGAAGGGTTTCATCCTTTGAGAGAATTATTAAGGCAAATGTACGGATTTATTTTGTTGGTATTTCTATACTAATGAATAATGTTTTGAAATTGTAATGATTATAAAGCAATAATGATTGTTTCGCTGTCAAAAATGATATGAATATCAAACAATTCAATGTATCTATTTTAAATCTGATCACTCCCTAACTAACCCGGTATTTCTCTTGGGGTTCAGTCGTTAAAGAAAAAAATAATTTCTGGGTCACCCTATCAACTCATGTTTAATTCCTCCTCCTTTTCATTTTCCCTCTTTCCATCTATCTCCACTATCTTCTCTTCCTCCACTCTCTCCCTGCTCAAAAAGTTTTAAACCTTATATTAAAATTTTCTTCTTCTTTAACTATTTTTTTTTACATTGTTTTCATTTTTCCTCTCCATTTCCATTTCCTCTGGATATATTGACCCCATTTATTTGAAAAAAAAACAAAAACTTCATGAAATACATTATAACTGAATGGATTTTAAGCAGCGTCTGTACTCATTAATATATTGGTCTCTTACTTACATTAGGCTCTCTTTAGATTAATGTTTTTCTTGTCATTATCCCTACTAATTAACAATTGATATATATATATATATATATATATATATATATATATATATATATATAATATTCATAATTATATATATATATATATATATATATATATATATATATATATATATGTGTGTGTGTGTGTGTGTGTGTGTGTGTGTGTGTGTGTGTGTGTGTGTGTAAAGTATAAACATTTTCATCACCGATAGAATAACTCAGAGTTTCATGCACAAAGCAATCTTCAGCTGTTGAGTATAGACTGGCCGTTCCGCAATTTAAATTTTAAAACATATATGATAATTTACAATAAAATAAACGTATTTGAGCAGATATTTTTATGCTTATTTGTAAGCATCAATTCATTTGTCTTGCCTGATACAATAGGGCTATTTAAGGGTTTTAAGATTAAATATAAAAGTAGATTAATGGTTTATTTGAAAATGTTTTTATGCCCGCATGTTACCGTCAATTATTTTCTTTTATTTAATAAGCTAGGGTTATTTAAATGTCTTAACATACCTATTTTTTCAACAAGACAAACATTGCATCTATTGAATTTCCTATTGCATTTCCCATTTATCTCTTACTACAATATACACTTGATAATATGTGTATTAACAACATTCTTTAATTACCAGAATTATTTAGAGAGTGCAGTGCTGTTTCTGCCTAAAGTCATTCGATAATGGTAGAAATGATATTTCCAAGGATTTTCAATGGAAACAAAACAAAATTTGGCGTCGTTATCTGAATGTATTCATGCTCGATATAATTATTATCATTCATACACTGACCGTTCATGTGACAGATCATAATTTTTCAGCAGTTGCCTATATCTAAAGAAAATTAACATTTGCTTTATATATATACAGAGCCGAGTTCGAATTCCAGTCGAATCCACTGCATTCACTTACGTGCTAATACCCTTGGGAAAGGTATGTATCCTCTTCACCTCCCTCCAGCTATGGGTAAAATAGCAGGACAGACTGGGTTCTATAGCCTTGGATGGCAACTGGTCTAGGAGAAGGACAACTCTGAATTCAAAACCTGCGGAGGGTCGTTTGGGAACCTTGTGGCATGCATTCGGTGCACCAGGTTTCTGTATTCGTCCCTCCAAAAAGTGTGGCTGGTCCTGCACAAGGCCTTCACCACTATAAACAAATCTCATGTGCCGGTGTCGGGATGTCGGTTTCCTGGGGACTTATCGGCCTGACCCTCATACGTCGAACGCGACGGGAGAGTCGATTATATATATAAACAAATGCTTAGTGGTACAACATTTATATACAGTTTTAAAAACTAGGAAATTACTGATTTTAATTTTATTAGTCTCTAAGGCCCTTTCAACTCTATTTCACCTCCCCTCCTTACAAGTATATACACTTTTTTTAAAAATTGTCCCTCGCTAATTTATTAACACGTTATTTCCCCTCCCCTCGTTACAAGTATATACACTTGTTTGTTATTTTAACGTGTTTCCCCCTTTGCTTTGCTCTTTATTTTAGTTACTTGCATATTTATTTCAGATAAAAAAAATTGTTTTCTATTTTTCTTCAAATACAAGGTGCAAGAGCCACTCAAGTTAGTGGCTTACTAAATGTTACAAATTTCCAGGTAGAGAGAATGGATTGCATATTATGAGGATAGGCATGATATAATACAGTTGACACTAGACGTGACGAGGTTAAAATTGTATTAAACAGTGAAGCATCCTCTCAGGAATCAGTTCCACATTACAAAGGTTCTGAACAAGTTAAAATCCTATAATGGAATACAAAGTGAATGAGAATGAGATAACTCAGTGTGTGTGGGTTGGGCGGTCATATGTGTTAAGGTCTGAACTTGTTGAAAGAAGGAATGTTGTTCTACCATGAAAATAGCAATAGGTTAGTGAGAGTTAAGCAACATTACGTCTATGGGAAAGGGTTTGAAAGGTAGAAAATAATTCATCACTCACAACGCTGCACAAATTACGCGGTCGTGGATGAAAAGTGAGGTTTGGACAGATATATATATATATATATATATATGGACAGCAATAATTAGATCTTTTCATTCATTATGTATAATGAAAGAATTATCCGATACATTCCAATTTCACATTGAGAATTTTCAGTCAATAAATAATTTCATTTGATAAAACATTCAATCATTGTCGAGGGCAGAAATTATCTTTGATATTATAATCGTGTTTCGAATCCCATTTTGCTCAACTACGTGTGCTGACCTTGCTTCCCTCGTCATGGACAACAATAATTAGATCTTTTCATTCTCCGTTCCCTCTATGTCTTTCGCCATAGCGATATATCACCAGTTGGTAAAGCTATTCTTAATGGACTTCATCAAAGAATCAT
>CAHIKZ030004437.1:3607500-3615000 GCA_903632075.3 Acanthosepion pharaonis | reverse complement strand
ATGTGCTTTCAACCCTGGTACCTTTTATAACTATAAAATATGTACGGAGAATCTAAATCTCCCACAACATATTGAAGGCAAGCGGAACAGCGAGGGTCTAAGGGAAAAAACATTACTACACAGCTAAGATCATCCCAGTCCTGAAGGAACAAGTAACATGAAATTTCATTTATTTATTATATAATTATTGTAATCCTTCTCCTTTTGGAAAGATTGCGTTTTTCGTTTTTTTGGTTATTTTTTGTTTGTTTTATTTTTTTTTGTTTGTTTGTTTTTGTAGTCTAGTGCTCTTTTAATCATTTTTCTATGTTATTTATTTTGTTTAATGTCACATCTCTTAAAATATATGACAGTTTTGTGTGTTTTTTGGTTTATAAATGAACTTTGTTTAACGGAATATCAACTACTTATGGGTCATTTAAAGTCTAAATTCAATTATCTCGGGAGCATTTGTAATTTCTTTTACAAAACTGTCTTGCTGATAATAATTGTCTTTCTTAATTACAAAAACGTATTTGTGATAATTTTTTTTACTATGAAAATGTATTGCTGGCAACTTCACTATAAAAATTTATTTCTACGCTTTTATAGTGTTTTGACCCCAGTTTGGGGGTTAACTATTTGCCTATAGCTAGGACCTTAAAAGATGCTAAAACTTTGTGTCAGGGTAGATCTGGTAACAACAACAATTAAGAAGTGGTTCCACGCTTCGATATACATACATATATATATATATATATATATATATATATATATATATGTAAAATCCGAAACTTTAAAAAGTCAAATAATTCTTAGTAATATGTTTTATTTATTATTCGGATACAAAACTATGCAGACCTGGCTTTCGAGAGAAAAAGCAAGCTAGATCAAAGGGTGATTTCTATTTCAAATTGATATGCAGTTTTGAATCACTCGGAGAGCACATTTTCTTCATTAAGCTTCTCGTGTATGCAGGCCGATAGGCGAACTATACACTGTTTAATATAAAAACAGAGTGCTTATTTCACAGAGAAAGAGGATTTTTTTTATTGTATCAAAATATGTTTAGCATTTATCGTAAAATCCCTTGTTTTCATCTCTATCTCTTATTACATCTTGCCTTCCCACAGCATGACTATGCTCACCTCTAGGAAAATAATTGACTGCCAGAACTGCGCTGGAATCTATCTCACACATTTATAAATCTACCATTCGTCCAGGCATTGAATATTTCTGCTATATCTGGTCTGGTACTCCTGTTATATATTTAGAGATTATTGAAACAAATAAGAATCTAAAATGTTATTGGCTCTCACCTGGTGTCTCGACATTACTCATTTTCCCACTGCCGTAAATTAGATTTCCTCTGCTTTTACTATAAATAATTTCATGGTAATTGTTCTGATGAATGTTCCTCTAGTACAAGAGTTTATTAATTTCTACGCAGAACTAGATTGGCGGCATGGTCTCATCATTTTACATTCGAAATTACTAAATGTAACCGTAAGTCCTTTGCTAGCAGTTCCTTTTTTTTCGCACCTCCCGCTTTTTGAAATCTCTTCCGGCTTCATGATTTCCAGACATGTTTCGATTTTCAAATAATTTAAATGAAATATCAGTTGTTATCTTCTAACATATTAATTCTTGTTCTTTTGTTGTTACCACACTCAATAATATTTTTTCATATTCTTTCACACTCATCAACCCTTACCATCGTTATTGGCTTTCTGGGAGTGAAAAGATGGAATAAATATCCCATACCATGTCACCAGGAACAAGGTAAATACCCAATTTCTGTCAGCACACATGCACACACACGTGTACTCATCTCAAAGACAGAAACAGAAAAATGATTTCTCAAGAAAATATTAATACAATTCTTGAATATGTTTGTGGGACAATTCTTTGAGATTTTTTTTTATGTCTACGCGCGTATTCCGTGAAGCACTTAAGTTGCTTTCACCGAAAATAAGCTTTGCTTTCATTTGTCTTTTTAACTTTCCTTCTTCTATTATGTTCTATGCTCCTTCAGAACGTGGTCAACCATGGTTCTCCACAACTTCTTTTTGTTTGTAGTTCTTAGGAATTTTTGCTTTTTTACTATATTTCCTACATCTTGAACTGCAATCCATTTACACAAGCTTACCTATGGTATTCTCAGCAAACTTCTTTGGAACCATATTCTTCACATTGATTTTCTCACATTCGACTCAATAATGCCGTATAATTCGATGTCACTGGATATAAATTGTAAGTGAGATATCAGCTTCCGGTATAACTTTATGATAATAGTAATGTTGTGCCACAGTTCGTGGCTAGATATATTATTTGAAGATTTGATATGATAAATATTTATCTCTCAAACTATATGTGGGCGTTTCCTTATTTTTTCTTTCTTTTTTTTTTGCCTGCATTTTTTTAAAGTGAATTTCTTTATTTTTTCCAATATCCAGATAAATATTTCTTTCGTTATTCCGTAAATTATTTCGCATCTGAAAAGTTTCTTACCAATTTCCCCATGAAATTTGAAGTGAGACAGAACTACAAAGTTCCGTGGAACTATGATCATCTAGGCTCGAACTGCTTTGACTAGCTTTAGCGTTAAAACGCCGTTGCTATTCAATGGAAAAATGCATTTATAATAACAATATCTTCTTGGCAAACTTAAAAAAATATTGTTCTTTAAAAAATAACACGAGATCAGAGTGCATTAAAACTTTCACTCCTTATTCCTACAAAAGAATCAACCTTCAGATCCAGAACTCTAATATCAGACTAAAAAGTGGATGCACTCGTATACTGACGGAATTATTTGCATAAACAAAAATCCGAAAAGTAGCATAGAACAACAAAAAAAAGAACAGTTTCCTACAGACCTACGATTCCGTAGCTGTCACTTACGATGCGATGCAACGGCGGGAACACTCACTGCGCATGCGTTATGAATAATAATATGAACACGAAAGAGGAAGAAAATGAATAAATAAATGAGCATCTATGCACATGAGCAATAAATCCATGACAATGTGCCAGAAAACACCTTCAGACGCCAACCTCCATTCGCTTCTCAGACAAAATCCCAGGAGGCGAACAGAGGAAAGGAAATTGAATAACAGGAAGGCTGGAACACAGGAGAGAGTGAGAGAAATGTTCGAAAAATGACAGACAAGAGACGATGTGCTTTTAACAAAGAGTGCAAGTCTGGCTTATTTTACCTTTCTTTTTTTTTTTTCGTTTCATTTGGGTCGGCTGTTTTTGTTTTTTTTCTTCTTTTTGTTACATATATGTGATGGAAGCAAATATTTTAATCTTTTGTGAGATATGTAAGGAAGTAGCTACGGATAAATTCGGATGACTTTTTTTTGTGTAGGTGATCTTTCATTTGTTTTCGATTGCATGTTTTATTTACCTGAGAATAATGTACTTATTCAATATAGCATTAAGTTGAAATAATGCATATATTTTGTTGAAATCTTAAAAGGCAGCAGCTGTTGGAAGGCAGTATGATGTATTTTAATCTGAACAAAATTGAATAAAAGAGACAAAAAAAAATAGAAAAAAAATAAAATCTTGCTTTGATTGTAAAATGCAAGAAAACTCAAAATTATTTTCATTATTTAATCTGAATATTTTCCTCATTTTTGTTGCAACCAGACTACTTCGGCTATTGTACTCTCTGGCCTTCATCCGCTATCCGCTAACCATTACAGAATTTAAAAGATAACTCTTTATTTGGTGCATTTTCTCTTTCCGCTGATTATCAAGGGATATCACGTTTAGTTCGTATTTTGTACAGAATGAAGCCGTTCAATTACAGTCGTGTTCGTTATAGTCATTTACACAAAAATATAGGTTAATTAGCAGAACTTGCATCACTAAATCATTAATATCCTCAAAACCTCTCACAATCTAAAATATTTTCTTTCATTAAATATCCTAAAAATAAGTAAATCAGTCAATTAAGCAATTTTATTTATTAACCCTCAATTATTACTCACCAATTTTTACTAAGTCAAAGTTTGCACTATCCGGCTTCCGGATAAGAACTCACATTTACACTAAACTAAATCTAAACCTAGGTTTCATTTTGATATCTTTATTTTATATATAAGCCTTGTATGAGGAAAATGCCGTGCTTCTAACTATATAGTATTTATTAAAGAATTTGTCCAAAACCTTACTTCTAATCATTGGATTTGAGAGATAAAAACAGAGACATAATGGAAGAAAAAATTTTATTATAAAAAAATTACAAGGAACTTGATTTGTCATGTTTCGGAATGCACAACTTCTAGAAAGTTTTTTTTTTTTTTTATTATTAAAGCGATTAAAAATTTAAATGTAAAGATCCAATACAAACAAGTAATTCAATTAAAAATATCGTCTACAATCGATCACGAATATAAAAATAAAGTGACGTCGCCATTTTGAAAATGGCTGAACTAGTAAGTTAATTGGATGCCACCACTACTTAAAATTCTCTCAAAGTGCCCACGAAAGCTTAGGCCAGAAAAACAAATTTTATTATTTCGTTAATACGTTTGAGAAGTACACTCTAAAAAAATACTGTTAAAAGCTTTTTGAGCAAAGATTTTATATTTTTCTCAGGATTTAAAAGTAGGATTAGTTACGTTTTTGATTTTTTCCCAATGTCCACATATATTAAATAATTTATGCTGACTGCAATAAAATTGGGTTCCTCTTACTCAATGACTCTGTTTTGAACTCACCAAATCAGGCGATTTGTACCAAAAACCTTGTTCATATACACTGTATGAGCTTCAGCTGAAAAGGCTTTGAACTGACCAAGAAAAACATCCCCTCTAGCCTCTGACTAACATTCGTTCAGATTTTCGTAAGTATGAGGTTTTTTAGCACCCTCAGATATATTGACGATTAAAATTCAACTTATGTTTTGGAGGGAAATCCATGCACTTGTTTAGATTAAACTAAGGTGCGCTCTTCGCTATTGTACCTAGACTTAAAAATAATAAGCACAGCACTAGACTGGCGTTGGGACCTCATTAATTGACTAGCTAGATATAACTAAATTCTATGCAAAGGTTCTTTTCTCACAATGTGGAACTTCCCTCTGGCTTCATGATTTTCAGACAATTTTAATCTGCAAAATTTTATATGTAATTACTATGTACTGTCCTTCTGATTACACTTTCCCTTCCCCCGAATTATTAATGTTCCTGTTCGTAATTCTTTCATGCCCTGTAACACCTTGTGTCTCAGTGGCTTTACTGCATTGCATAGGGTCATATTGATTTATAAAAAAGAAAAAAATACATATTACACTTTATATATATATATCTTCAATGATTTTTGTTGTCGTTGTTTTAACTGAATGAGCACAGGAAGACATTAATTGCAAAAATATGTTTTTTGTCAGAGTAAAATTTTTAACTATGTAGTTTTTATAAAATAGTTTTTATTCTCATGTCACTAAAATCTACCAAAATTGATTGATGGTTTTAAAAACAGAAAAATAATTTTAAAAGAAAAAATCTTCTAAGCATCAAACGCATCACTCAGTGAAACAAGATAAACAAAAATATTACTTTCAAATTAACTCATTTGAATTTATAAAAAAAGAACACTTACTTTTGTTCTTAAAATACAGAGAAAAATATATTTCTTAATAGCTGGCAGTTCTGTTTGAATGTTGCCTTATGTCAGTTTAGAACGTATTTGTTTGACATTCCCTTGTCACACCTGGATAAGAAATTCCAAAAAACCTATCTATTGGAGCTTGCTTACGTTCAATTATTTAAAAACAGAGAAAAAATAAACAATATTTTCTTTGTGCATAAAAAAGAAACGTTCTTTTACTTGCTGTAAGCAGTGACAAGCGAACCGCTGCGTAGCTTTCAAAACAAATCCTTACAAAAACGTTCCTTTCCATACAAAAGCTCATTCATAAGTAAATAAGTACTAGAAGCGTTACCAAAATCCGATGATTAGCAGATATTTTGTAGATATTTAAGTTCTAGGTTGAGTACACTTCAAAATTCCCACTGTGATATTTATTTGTATGCTGTGTTTTACAGTGTAAACAGCTATGTAGAGCGAACTCTCTCGTTCACAGTTCTTCTGTATTCGATTTGTAAGCAAGAAGTTTACGCTGAACAGTTTGTTTTTTTTATTTATGTTTTTATCTGAGAACGGCTATTTTGTAGAAGAGTATTGTGCATAGACGAAGGCTTTTCCGTACACTTCCAGAAATCTAAATGTCCAGAGGAGGGAAGCAGAACTCCCTCCTGACCTAACACTGGTGGCTCAATTCAGAATGACTCGATTGTAATATTCACTAACCCACAAATCAAACGAATAACGTTCCACCATCACCCCGTCATAGGTACGACGATAAACTACACCCGACAGTAAGGTCTCTGATCAGGAGCTTTTGAGCAGATTGGGACTAACTCTTAATTGCTGTCATTCCCAGGTTCACCCCGACTTAGATAGAACCTCTTAGTGTTCCAAATAGATCAAAACAACATGGAAGTGTAAAAATAGATTTTTATATTAAAATTATATACATAATCCATTGAGGTTGATATGCAGTAAAGCAAACCAAACCAAACCAAAACAAACCAACCACCATCAACTAAGATACAAAAACTTATCATGATGAAGAGCACTCGGTGGTGGGTGTAATATATTTGTGTCACTAGATCATTTATAAATGAAACTTCGATCTACAGATGCCGCAGACGTCAATCGAAACCTGAAAATCACCATTCACCTATCATGAATGATCGCTCTCTCGATGATCATCATTGCCTTCAATTATTCTTGGGACTAAAATTCACCCCGTATACCTCAATGAAAAATCTGGCATAGGGAAGAAGATCCACCTGGTATCTTTGAAAGTTTCCTAACCCAGGATCTTCTGGGTTCATCATTTTGAGCCAATCCATGCAGTGGAAACACCCGTCCTCACCTGATTTAAAGAAGGCCAGGGTCATTTCATCTGCAGGGAAGATGATGACCTCGGCTTTTTTAGATACAAAACGTATTGTGTTTATTGACATTTTAAAAAGAGCCCATCATCAATAGAGTCCTATGACAATTTGCTGAGGCAGTTACAAAAGTCTATCATGAACAAACACCAAGGAAAGCCGACGAAATGAGATTTCTTTCATCAGGACATTGCTACAAGTAGTGCTGTGCGCGTCTGTTGCTTTGAACTGGTTGATAACCCTCTATATTCTTTTGATTTGACTATCATCTGTTCCCCAACATGAAAAAGCTTTTGTATCGCTGTGATGATGATGCAATATCTGAAGATGATGATTTTTCTTTTTAACAAACAGGATAAAGTGTCTTCTTTAAACAGGCAGATGTCATTTTACCTGGAAAGAGGCAATGCTGTTATTAAGAGATGAATTTAATGCATGAAAAAGTTCCCAGCCCTGGCACCAGGCCTTCATAGTTAGCTTAGCTATGTTTAAGCGCACATTCAACGTATATATCAGGAGTGGCTAAGCCACATGCAGCACTTTGATC
>CAHIKZ030004437.1:3480000-3605000 GCA_903632075.3 Acanthosepion pharaonis | reverse complement strand
ATTTAAATGGGACGCTGATCTTATAAAAGATTTCAGTTATTTGTTTAGATTGGTATTGTTTTTATTTCCATCGTCTTTTTCATGTTGAATTGTATATGGTCGATGTTAATTATGTTTTATGAATATGTCCTGAAGATGGTCTATTAGACCGAAACGTCCGACGTTGACATTAAACATTAAAACAGCATAATCGCATATTAGGATTTTTGTTTGTTTTGTCAGTATATTTTTCTTCACATATATATATATATATATATATATAGTTACTGACTCTCAGAGAAGTTTCTTCTAAAATCTATGATCAGGCTTATATTTTAGAAGCATTTTAAATTAAAAAGTCAGTACCCTCGGAAAGACTAACGATAGAAAAAAGAGGAATAAATTAAAATCGAAGATTTACAAATTTTAACCAAACTTGCATGCATTAGAACAAAGATTATACATTTTTCCTTCTCTTTTGATCACGTGTTGACTACGTGATTTAACCAGATGAAACCCAGACAGCGAAACGACATTGAACTACCTGAAACTAAGAAGAAGAGAGAAAGTGTCAGTGATCTCTTCTCGCCTACACGCGAAAAAGGTTCATATTTGGAAATCAAGGACCTGTGAGAAAACCAAGACGCGAAAAAAGAACCGCCCAAAGTTACTCCGGTTTCGGTAGCCAAACCGAGCGGACGGCTTCGTGATAAATGCTTTAATCATCTATAAGTTCGCTTATCCGAAATAATCTTCCTTCGGTAGTTACATGGAATGGATTGTTTGGGAGGAATGCAACAGCCAGCTATCAATTTAGGTATTCGAAAGGAATAAAAATCTAAGATGATTTCGAAGTTCAAACAACTTTAACAAAGTATAACCCCAAAATGTAAACTTTGGCACAAGAGAAGAGAAGTTGTATTGAAACCAGAAGAAAGATACACGTTAACATGATAGCTACGAAACAACAACTACAACTGATTCTTCACTCAAGCCCCTAGACCAGAACCGAAAAAAGAAAGAAAGAAAAGTCATCAAAAGAAACGAAAAGAAAAAAAGAAACACACATAAGAGACATTAAGCTAAAAGAAGATAAAAAGAAGACGAACTTTCATACAAACAGTTATTGCTTTTCTTACATGCTCGCATTTTGCTCAATGTATATTTTCATGTTGTGTATTTGCATTTAGGCCTGACGTAAGATCAATTAATCGCCTTTCTCAGAGGATAAGTTCCCCTTATTTTCCTCAATATTTCTTTCTGAACTATTGTTTTTGTTTTCTTTCATATTGTTTTCCCATTGTATGTTACAGTAATAAATTTATTTCATTGTTAACTCTGCATCAGTGTTTCTGTTGTTTGTCACTCGCTGTGTGTATTCCTTAAGCAGTTCCAGTCAGCTCGACCGTGTCTGATCTTTTGTAAAGAGATCTTTAAGGAAAGAAATTTGTAATAATTGCATACACGTTAAAATAATAAGAGGTTACTATCCTCCTCTATCTCCGCTAAGGATCCGGTAAGTGCAAAGAAGAGGGTCGTAAGAATATATATATATATATATATATATATATATATATATATATATATATATATATATATATATATATATATATATATATAAATGGATATTTATTAAAGACATTTTTATTTATGTTTATTGTTATTTTTATAGATATGGCAAATAAAGAAAATTTTTATATCATTTTATATTGAATATGGCAAACAAGAAAATTTAATTTTTTTCTTCCAGCATCCTAGCGTTTTTGCATTTAGTAGTAGGAGTAAGGAAGTAAGGAAAATGTTCAAACTTTTCATTTTTCCAAGCGCTTTAAAAAAAATTATCCCTTACTCCTAGAGAACGGAAAAAAAAACAAAAGAAAAAACCAGGATGTTGGAAATATATTAATATTACAGTATTTCCTAAAATATACATTGAAACTGAATTTTAAAATATTTAACAACTTAATAATATATTGTAATTAAAATTTGAAAAATGAAAACAATTCTTTTAAAACTTCATTTTTCATCGGAAAAAGCTTTCTGCTTCAGACAATATATTCCTCAAAATATATCATTCATAAAAGCAATTAAAAGATTTTTCTAATTAAATCAATTAAATAAAGTCTTAGTTTTATTTTTTTTTTATTTCATATTTCAGAGCTGATTTTCAGTAACTGGTCATTCGATTTTACAAATAAAAGAAAAAACGGGAAAGGATTTAAGTTTTTCAAATACTTCTAATATAATAAATATTTTCTCGATTTTCCAAAAAAATTAATATCTGGTAACAGGTGTAAAAAATTTACCAAGACATTCTAAGAAAAACATTTCTACAATGATTTTATTCATTTGTGAATCAGTTCTGAAAATTTCATTAAAATCTAATAATTACATGATTTTTGCAAGAATTTCGTAATCAATGTATCTTCCACTGAAAAAAAGACAATAAGATATACTATGTTATTTCGTATTCTATCAGCTGATGCAAGAAAAGTAAGGTTTTAATCAAAATGTCATATGTTCTAAAAAGGATGAAACATTTAAAATAATGAAAAACCACTTTGGTATTTCCTCTTAAAAATAACGTAATGACTTTGACGTTAAAAATTAGTTTTTCTTTTAGTTTCTCCATCATGGCATGACATTTTTCGGCAAATTCATTAACATTCCTAATTTAAATTTTAATTAATCTGATTTGAAACAAATAATAATTTTTGCCTAAAAAAAAAAGCAGAAATGAATTTTAACACAGAGTTACGTGTTTATTTACGGTGATGACAGCTTGATTGACAGCCGGCAGTTTTTTTCTACAGAGGACATAGGTTTAGAATTACTGGGTGAAAGCCTTTTTCATATAATTTTGAAGTATCCAGTAATCTTTAAAATATTCTCAGTAATCTAATAGTCTTATAGAATTATTTTGGCGGTCTGGCTTTAAAATTACTTTAGTTATCGTTCATATTTTCTGATAATGTTGTGTATGTGCGTTCACACTTACAAAAATTGGCACGACACATACAAAATAAATTATAAATTATTTTTCAAATATTGGGGATCCCTTTTTTTATTTATGATTAGCAAATATAGCTTTTACTTAATAAAAATATCACCTAACCGGTACAAATTAATACAGAAATTAAAAAGATTAAAAACTTTATAAATCATGCGAATTAAAATTAAAGCAATTCTTGTCAAATTCATTATGAATCGAAAAAAAAAAGATTGCTAATAGTGTACATACTATATTAAATTCATTAAAGCAATTAAAAGAGTTTCTTCTTAAATAAGTTATTGTCCTTATTGTATTTTATTTTACGATTCAGAGCAGATTTTCGGTAAAATGTAACAGGAAGTCCTTTTATATTAAAAAAGTTGATGATTTCATTTCCCCAAGGAATTCTACGTATAACGGTACGAAAATGAATTTTTCGAAATTTCATAAAATTTTATAAAATATTAGAGTAACAGTTACAAAAATTCTTTAGCAAGATTTTATAAGACAAACGTTTCCAGAATAATTTAATTCATTAGTGAATAAGTCATGAAAGTTACATTAAAATCCGACAATTATACAAGATTTTCAAAATCGATGATTTTCCCAACAAAAAAAGACGATAAAATGTCTTGTACTAATCTTTGGTCCCCGCCGCTGACCCAAGAAAAAAAAACAAACAATCTTTACTCAAAATTTAAACCGCTGTAAAAGGATCAAAAAAATAATTTAATAATTAAAACATCTTTTGATCTGTCGTCTTAATAATAACAAGTTTTTTAACCATAAATCTTTATTTATATAAAGTTTGGAGCATTTTCCTATCAGGTTTGCTCATTTTTAGCGAATCTGTGGATTCCGTTTTATTTAATTTTTCGAAAACTTCAGATTCAGGATCTTTGGATTTCGATCTTTAATTCAAAATAAGCTTAAATGTTATTAAAAGATGTCTCAGCATTTCACCTACAATGAACTTTTGCAAAGCCAAGCGGCGAAAGGAAAAGAATGGCGGGAGCAGGTTTTGGTAAAAGTGGAAGTTTCTAATCTTGAACCTACAAGTTGGCAGCGAATTTGCTCATCAACGCCATCATCTTAAACCAATAGATGATCAAAGAAATTAAATTCTTTGATACGAGATAAAGCCGACGACGAAGTATTTGTAGATTATGAAATATCACGTTAACATTTTCAGTACAAAAAAAAGAATGTATCTCTCGGAAATTGTTTACATTTATGTTATTCTTTGCCTTCCGAACGTGAATGATCATAGCTATCCACAATTTATTGTCCTTTGTAATACTTAGAAATATTTACTTTTCTGCTGTACTTCTTACTAACGTATCTGTAATCTGTTTACACAACCTTATTAGCTGATTTATTGTTTTCTATGCCATTCTGGCCTTCATCGTCGCTATGAGTTTCAAATTCTCCAAACTGTCTTTCCTCATAAGTGACGCAAAAAACTCAGCTATCTCTCAAATTTTAAGTAGAAGTTTCCTTTTCGTTTTCATTTTCCTTAAAACTTTCTTATTGACCACGGTTTCTCTCGGTGGAATTTTCAGTAACCTTGTGTGGAACCGCATCTCTACATATATACATTGTAGTTGTTCGTGTATAAGAATCTGTGCATTAGTATACGTTAAAATATATCAGAACACATCAAATGTCTTCACTGAATATATAGATGTATGGTGTGTGTCTATAAGCACAGAGGATTATACATAAAATATATTTCTATCCGTCCAAATACGTTAATAGGTTAATATGTGTGTCTGTTATATATATATATATATATATATATATATATATATATATATATATATATATATATATATATATATGAATTTTGTATGTATTTTATATTAGCATATTGATATATCTTTGGCTAAAACGGTTTATATTCATGCGTATTTTATGATTATTTGAAAGACATCTTAATATTTCAAGTCGTGTATTTTTAGTGTTTTGTTCAAATTTTGACAGTTTATCAGCGTCCGCATATTACTGTAAAGAATAAAAGCCTCACATTTCCAACATATAAGGCGTCAATAATAAAAATGAATAGAAAAATCTATGAAATGAAAATAAATGAATATGAATAAAAATTTTAAATCTACTGTCAACGCTTAGCGAAATCACGTCGACAGAAAAAAAAAAGACAAGAAAAACGATAAAAAAAACAATTATAAACAAAATGAACAGAGTAACTGTTTCTCGTCGAAATAGGAAATGAAACTAAAAAAAGAGTTACCTTAGATAGAGGAAACGTTTAGAAATCAATGAAAAGGGGATATTTCCAAGTGATAATAGAATTTCATGATGTCTTCCTCAATTTCTACACACGCACACACATAGTTGCGGAAGTAATAACTTCTATTATAATATTTCAGACCATGAAAACAGATGCACATAATTCTTTCTTTTGTTAGAGAAAGCCGTCTAGAAAAATGGCTGCTGTTATGAAAGTGATTACGAAGCTGGTATGTGTATTTAAATTAATTCATGCAGAAAAATCACCGACTGACATGAACTGAAGCTTCCTGAAATATCTTAGAAAACTAAAATGTGAATTTGAGCAGAGGCGTCTTAAATTGTGGTTCAAAACTTGTGACAATATCGTGTGTATCAAAAACAGTTACAGACGGTCAACGAAAGCGTGGTACACATAAAATGAAGACTATGACGAAAAATACATAACCACTTGTGATGCTTATGTGGAAGACTGTGCTGAAATTTTATCTGTACAATTTTGTTGTTTGTTGTTGGATTCCTTGAGAATAAGAATCGTTACTCTCTTTCCGTCCATCGTCTGATGATAAAATATAGTTTTAAGTTATGCTACATTTAGGTGTTAAAGTTCTCAATATCAGAGATAGACTATATGCAAATATAAAAGTAGACAGAAGCAAATAGTCTGTTTCAGGCAAAACGTAATCGTCAGGCCAAATATATATATATATATATATATATATATATATATATATATATATATATATATATATATATATATATATATATATATATATATATATATATATATATAAATGTCACAATGACGTAGAAGAGTAGAAGATAACTTAATTTCAGCTTATTAAAAAAAAGAATATGACTCTTTTATGAGAACATATTATGAACATATATTTATAGGAATACTACCAATTATTAGCATGCGTTCAAAAGACTACCTTACGACACCATTTTCTACAGATCCATTATTCATGAATCGGAATTATCTCTTCCGAATACATAAAAACAATAAAGATATATGCAAAATACGCACGAGTTATGGTTTAAGAAAACAAATCAAAGCAAATAAAAAATTTTCAAAATATCCTGCAGCGTCTCAGTAAAGTGTACGCAATTTAGCATCCAGAATGATTCTCACACATATTTGACTATTATCTGTTATTTCATTATACATGATACGTATCTAACCAATAAGAAATAACCAAACACAACATACCATTAATCTGCATCTTCGCATGTTGTCATTTGTATCTTGAACTCTGACGTAACTTTAATAAATTGAAACTTGTTAGATTAAGATATGCGTTTACATTTTTTATCCTATCATTTTGTTGGATACCTGTCCATACTCTCTCTCAATATATATATATATATATATATATATATATATATATATATATATATATATATATATATATATATATATATATATGTGTATGTATATATATATATATATATATATATATATATATATATATATATATATATATGTGTGTATTATTGCGTATATTTTTGGCAGCAGGTTTTCATTAAGATATGTGTCATTAAATAATTTAGACAAGATTTGTCTACTTATTTTAAATAGGATCCACTGATAGGACAAGCTTCTTAGTGTCCTAATTAAACAAGAGAGAAAATTACTATGGTGATATATATTCGTTGTTTTCCGAGTACTTTCGATATTAGCACAATGTCATCATCCTCGTGCTGCTTTTTTCAAAGACAAAATTGTTGTTTTCATCTAAATTTAAACTTTTCTTAAGTGTGAAGTGAAAAGCGGTAAGGTTATGTACTGTACGCTTTAGATTTCACGATAGCATAAATATATAGCATAAAATCAATTCTTGTATTAATTCAAATTCTAAAAAAAGAAAAACATAATACTGAAGCCATAGCTTAACTTGACGTTGAAAATGTGATCACTACTGTTCCAGTCAGTGAAACTATTGATATTATTATCAGAAACATATAAAATAATTCATTTCTACCACCATTTAAAAAATTTAATTTTAAATTACGGAAAATACTTGCACTACTGAAGTCCCAATCTGCGATCAAAAATATAATATATACCTATAACTAGATGTTTTTTTTTCCATGGGTTCCTTTCTGTGCCCAACTTTAAACAATTTTTATATGTCTAGTCTTGGAAATAATATATTTAACAATTTTTAAAAAAATGATAGCCTCCATCTACGAAAGATATGTTGATGATATGCTTATATTAGTCAAAAATATTGATGAAATGTATCAACTCCAAAAACAATTCCAAAATAATTATATCCTTAAATTTAAATACGAACTTAAAAATACTAATGACATTACTTTTCTAGATATATTGAAAAATACTTATTATGATTAATTCATTGTCACCATATATAAGAAAACTACAAACATAAATTATTGCATTCTGAACCATAAGAGTAAAAGTCTTAATTACTTTAAAATTTAATGCTAAAAATCCTAATGAACCGTGCAAAAATTAATTCATCCATAAATTAGATTTTCTACAGTGAACTAAAAATATAGAACAAACTCTTATCGGTAAAACCGTTCCTAATTATATTTTTGATGAATAAATAAGATGTTGCATTAAAAGTTTTAATGTAAAGCATATAGAATATAATACTGCTTCAATTAACGCTAAACATATTAATCTTTTATATCGCAATCAAATACATTTTAATTATAAACAAGACGAAAATATCCAAAACAATTAACAGAAAATAATATATCCACTACAGGTCGTAATAAAAAAAAGCAAACCATTTATTCTTCACCTGTAACGATGCGATACAAATATAAAAGATTGATAATTGTGGTTAATGACTGCTACAGATGGCAGAAGGTTATATCCGGCTCTAAAGAGAACGCTGCTGAGGAATCTAAACTTCCTCTTTGAAATTTTTCTCAATTGAAATCGGAAACGCACTATCAACGACATAGTGTCCGATCGAAAAGATGATAAAACAATTCGAGATGCAATTTCATTTAACCTTTGTTAATGAACTCATAGTCAATAACGATGGAATACTTTTCCGAACAGGCTAATATAAAAACACATCCACCAATAACTTGCTACGATACTGAATGACTATGAAGTATTAAGCAAAGATTAGAATTGGAAAAAACGTAAGCATAAATAAGTGTAATTTTAACTCCATTGTGGTGTAATGGATATTGGCTTAGAATAATAATTCGGAGAGCTGAGTTCAAATTCTAGTCAAATCATTTATATTCACTTCCACGAATAACCTTGAATTCATCTATTCTCATTTGATAGCAGAACAGACTGGATGTTATAGCCTTAGCTGACACTCTACTGCAGAATGAAATGAAAACCTACAACCTCAGCATAATTATCTATCCCGCATAATATTTATTATCTTAAAAAAAAAAAAAAACACTAAACTAATTGACTTCATTTTTATCAGGTAAGACGTTTAGCTATCTAGACAGCATTTGTCGTAAGAATCACTGAAACATCTCTTGAGTTATTCAGTTTGAAAATTAATAGGTTAGATTCGTTTCGTGACAGTTCACATTGTCTTCCCTACTGAGCAGTAGCGAGAGAAAAAAAAATCATTCAGACATTCAGTAACGGTGCCAACACTCATAGCCTGGCTTCCATCTTCAATGTCTATTCAGATACCATCAAGAGCACGGTGAATAAGTTTTAAGTAGATGCAACAATAGAGAAGAAAACTGGATAGGGTGGTCACAACAGCAAGAGGGATCATAGTTTCAAATTAGAACTAAAGAGATCAATTAAAAAAAGAACTAACTCACTACATAAGATGTTGGGTATGTGAAAGAGGAGTTTCACATATGACAGTGAAAAGAGCAATGAAAAAAAAACCTTGAAAATGAAATTGTAGGTGAAATGTGTGTGGTAACTTGTTACTCAGGACAGAAAATAAGAAGGCTTAGATCATCTTGTATAATATGGAAAATAACCATGGATTAATATATATATATATATATATATATATATATATATATATATATATGTTGTTATAAACCCTCTTACAGGAAAATGAACTGTTCCTTCTCTCATAAATACAAACTGTGAGAGTCGGATACCAGAGCGCTGAGTGGAGTGGAGTAGTAGACGCAGTGCTAATATACTTATTACTAACACTATTATTTTGATATATCTTCAATATACATTTTCAACCAACCTTCGACTTCCTTGTCTTACTTTCTGGCCCCTAAACAGGCCACAACAATATATATATATATATATATATATATATATATATATATATATATATATATATATTAAAATAGTGTGTGTGTGCTTGTGTGTGTGTGATGTGCCCCTGTGAGTGTGTGTGTGTGTGTGTGAATTAATTTCAATCCTTCATGCGTTTCCAATCCTTAACTATGCTTAATTAATGATGAACATGTCATTTTCCGTTATGATCGATTTCGCACTGATTCTTCTGTTAAACTTGGAGAGTAATTACATTAATATATTCTTATTGCTCAAAGTAGAGTCCAGTAGTGTTATAAAATCCTCGGAAATTTTCAGTATGACATCTTTGACCATTTCTAAGATGCAACGGTTCAAAATTTATCTAACAATGGGATAATTTAGCTGTTTTACGATTTGGTCAATTTTACTGTTACACCCGGTATATATAAACATGCTTGAAATTATTAAAACAGCTACTGTTTAAACACCTCAAGCATTTATTATTTTAATTTTGTTAACACCTAAATAATCTAATAAATTAGACTTTGAATTATATGTATTCTCTGTTTTCATTAGATATATACAACTTAATTTTCTAACAATAACTTTATTTCATTTCCCTTCAACACATTACTATACACATTTTATTTTAACATATCCCGCGATACAAATCTGATTGTTTTTTTTTTCACCGATATATTAATCATTTCACACCAAGCAAGGAAATGTAATAAAAACACTCAGATGAAAGGCGCTACTGACTTCGAAGAATATGAAGTAAAAGATATAATTAAGAAGAGAGAACAATAAAAATATAGGAATTAAGAAGGGAAATGATAATGATTTACTTTGCCTATAAATGTTGATTGGAAAGTAAGAAGCCGGAAGTGTGTTCCACATTCGAGAAGTTATCACAAAACTTACGGTTTCATATAGCCTTTCAAATATCAAAATCTAGCTGTCAAGTTTTTTTTTAATTTTTATTTTCCTCTATTTTTATTGAATTTCGATAGTATTAACTGTTAGAATTTGAAGAGTTATCAAATTAACAACAGCGTTTATAAGTAACTAGATTAAATAATATCAATTTTTTTCTCATTTATCTGATGATGTTCTTATTGACGCAACATTAATAACAAAATCATATTTAAAACATTCAACTGGTTTTTACATCTTCCATAAATATTTGTAAGTATATCGATAATTTCGTATCCTAATGATAGAAATGCGTTTTTCAACTAAACCTCGACCCTTTTTCAATACACGTAAGAAAATTCTTCAGCATTACTCACATTGATCAAATATTATTTCTTGAGAATTTCAGATAAAAATTTCGCTAACGTTTATTTCAGTCCACAGACTTTTTGTTGATTTTTGTGGATTGATAAATTGAGAGACGATAAAAATAAACACATGAGCGCTATTTCTGAAAAGTCAGTTTATGTATCAACTGTAATATTAAAAAAAAAATGTCTGATTTATCTGAATTTGAGAGAGCAGCCATTATATGTCAATGACAATGATACTGTCTCATTCGTTATTGTTATAAATCATGAGTCTGAGTTTATTTTCGTGTATGTTTGGGTTTACGTGTGTGGGTTCAGATGCGACGACAGCGCGTGTCTTGGCGGTAGGATGTATTTAATGAGACATCGGAGAAAGAAAATAATTTAACTAATTATGGAAATCTAAAAAGCATCCCCATTACAATTAAATGTTTAAACATATTTCCGGGAAATTCTTTGATTCGTCCATGTACAGACGTATCATATGATAAATTAATTTGATAATATTCTGAGAAAGTTTCCTCTATGATCGTCTATCTATCTGTCTGTATATCTATCGATGTATCTGTTTGTATTTATGTCTGTGGCTTACCGATATCAACAGCTTTCCAATTTTCTTCCAGTCTTAATTTAAAGCTTCGTTAATTGTACCAATCCACAAGAGCAAGGCATAGCATACAAACAGTTCCTGGCCATTTTTTCTGTGTTAGGCTTGACTCAGCAGAGATACCTCTGTAAGTTCTTATTGCTTAAAATAAGTCTTCTGATTTTTTTCCATTAGAGACAAGACAATGAAATCAAACACAATTAATCTGGTATGGAGGGAAAGGCATATAAAAAATCCTTTAGAATATTAGATAGAGATGAACAGAGGAAATCCAGATAAATGAAAGTATCAGAACATACGTTAGGCTATGGGAGCCTCCACAGAAGACGTAGCTTAAGAATAAATACAAGAAGGGAGCCGTTAATAAATAAATAGAAATGGCAGCAAAGCCCAAAACAAAAGCAGCAGCAATAAGGAAAGAGTTTTAGGTAAATAAAGGGAAGCAGCAAGCAGAGTGTGTTTAAGGCTACAAGTTATACACTCAGGATTTTTCAATGGAACAATAGCTTAGTGAAATAAGGCTTTTTTTTTCATATATTTAGTGTCACAGTAATGCGATTGCAGTATCAATAACTGGACATTGCTAACAAATAGGAAATGGCATTCTATCTCGTAATATGGATAACGAAACGAGATTACTTACTACCGTAGATTAAACAAAGTGTTCAGTTTGATATTACTTGAATTCTAGCCAGATCGACAACTGGAAGTGGGGGGGTCAAACAGACGAAACAGTGACAAGAACAATAGACCAAATATAAATAATAAGAACTTTTTATTCTAGAACTTCAGATAATACCAGCCATAATATTGGTCCTGATCTTGCGGCTCGGCTTCAGTCACATTTCCACCGCTTTAATTTCACCTCTCTGTCTTTTCTATAAATATTTTCAAGGTAATTTTTCGGATGAACTCATCACCATGGTACCGAAACTTTTTTTTTTAATTTAAGCGTTGCACTAGACTGGCGTTGAGATTCCTTCAATTTACATTTGAGCTGGCTAGATGTAACAGTAAGTTCTATGCTAACAGTAACTTTTCTCACACTTTTCGCTTGTGGAACTCCCCTCCAGTTCCATCATTTTCAGTCATCTTTAATCTGCAAAACATTTATATGCAATGACAATCGCTATCTACTGTCCTCCAGATTATTCTTTTTTCTTCCCGGTCATTATTAATGGTTTTGTTCTTAATTCTTCTACACCCAGTAACCCTTTGTGTCGTAGTGGCTTTACTGCCTTGCAAGGAGTGATACCGATTAAAAAAGAAATTAAAATTAAATACTGAATGTCTCCGTATCTTTAAAAATTTAATGGAAACTGTATCTCGTGTTTATTTTATTTTATTCTTTTTGAGTATATATCTGATTATGAATGAAACTATTATTTGACTGAAGACCTTCTTTTCTGTATATAAATGTATGCGCGTGTATTTCTGTTATGTGTGAATCTGCGCCTACAAATCAAATAGAACACATTGTTAAAATGTCTTTTCTATTGTGAAACTTCGCATGGGTAAACGTAAATGTAATCCTTAAACAATAAATGTCATCATTTTTAATTCTTTAACAGTGACAGGAACGAAACAGGTTTTCTTTTACTTTTTCCAATTGCAAGATAAAATTACGAGTATAATGTTCAAGTATTTTATAAGAAGATTTTGTTTTTGCTTTTTCCGGGTATCAATTATAGTAATGCGAGAAATGACGAATACAATTTTATGTCTTTGACGTGTTTGATGGGACGAATGATGAAATGAAGAACGAAAAGACAGACAGAAACATAATGCCTGAAGATATTATGGTGAAATAAAGGTAAGATTCTAGCTATAAAAAATAATCTGAAAATGATTACTAAGAAAAACTAAAACAGTAAAGAAGGATTAATTAAATTGAAATAAAAGAAGAACTATCATCATGACCAAAAACATATCCGTGCTGGAAATAAATGAATGAAAATAAAAAAATGATAAAAAGACACACAAAATTGTTGAATGAATAGAAAAGAGAGAAATGTGTGGATAACCGAAATATGAATTCAACGAATGAAAGGAACGAAACCTAAAAGAAATACAGTCTGATTATAAATAATGACAAAATAATGGAAAGACTCTAAATATAAAGAAAGACAGAAACATTTTATTACTTAAGTAAAGTTCTTTAATTTTTACCAATTAAATACAATGTGAAAGGTTGATTTCTGACATAATCTGGTGAAACTGAAATATGCTTGCCTGTTTCTACTGACTAGTATCACCTTCGAAATACTTTAATTGGGAACTTATGACGAACGTAAGACGATGACATCATTACAAGAAACCTTCTCTGATTTAACTTTTCGTAATAAAAAACAGTATAAAATCCTACCACAATTCATTATTGGCGGATATAATTTTAATATTAGATATGCAGATGAGACGCTGAATGGAAACTACAGAAATTCCTACGGAAGGAAGTGAACGAAAGTGTGAAGAAATGAATAATTATCAGCTCTAAGTAACCAATCTATGGGTGCCAGCAAAAGAAACTAACCAACATTCAAATTACAAATTGGAGATACCATAATTAAACAAATGCGAAAAATTTAAATATCTAAGAATTGTTTTAACAAAGATCGGAAAATAAGATACCAGAATCCGAAACCGTTTTCCAGAATCTAAGCAAAGTAATACGAAACAGGAAAATTTCATTGGAAAGAAAGATTATAAATTATCTAAAATCGATGCTCCTCTATGGTATTGAATGTTAGATTATCTCATCACAAATAGAGAAGAGAGTTAAGGAATCAGAAATTTGGCTCTCAAGAAGGATGCTGAGAATATGATGGAATGAGCACATGAGCAACGGCAATGTTTTAGAGAAAATGGAAACAATAGTACACTCAAACGTAGCATCCGAAAGAGAGTTGAAATTCTAGAGCACATAAAAAGGGCTTAGAAAAATTAGCACTCACAGGAGATATTGAAGGCAAAAGAGTCTAAGTAAAGCAATGAATACCATACCTAACGTGCTTGTCTAAATAGTTGACAGAACAGGGCCAGGTGATATAGCAAAAAGACTTTAGAAAAGCTACGAAGGACGGGAAGTTGTGGCGAATGATGAGCACCCATGTCATCTTACAAACATGGGCAAGTTGATCGATGTCAATGATGGTACCAAGTATTTTCCTTTACAAATAGACAGATTTCACAGGGGCTTAAATCGCGTGCAAAAGGTGGACGACACTTTTGGTAAAGTATTCCGTTAGAAGCGATTCGGGAACACCTAGAGCCTATCATTTCTCATTACCACGTACATATAGAGTATGTCGCACTGTTTCCTTGTTAATATTAATTTCTAAAACATTAATCTAAGGCTTGAGGCCATATTCTGACATTTTCTCGTCAAATTGATACTCTCAGATGAATGTCAGGTATGCCTCTTACCTCGTTCAGAAATATGCCGCCTACATACTAATGCTTTCTCAAATCAATCATTAATAAAGACTGTTGTAACCTAGGGAAGGTTACTAAATAAAATAATCAAACGAAGGTTGCTAATGAACGATAATACTTAGGACAAGAACAACACATATAAGATTCGTCAGCTGCGCGTAGAAGTAGCCAAATGCTAGAAGTGAGTCACGTGAATTAAACAATGAATCTCCAATTGCAGGATATGTGCCAACCGCCCAACGCGGTCAGCTGTGGCACAAAGCCGAATTTAATGTAGGTATCCGAGCACGTAGGCTCGGCCACAAATTCCCCGTAACCCCCGTATAAAACGGGGTCGGGTAGCTGTTTCTCGCGACTAGACTCTCCACTTCGACATAACCTCGTTTGGGGATCATTTCTGCCCGGAGGCAGAGAGTTTGACCAGCTCAGCTTGAGACGAATCTCAGGATATTTACTAACCGCTCCACGCGGTCAGATAAGGCACACAGACGATTTTACTGTGGGTTGTCTCGGACAACATTTCCCGTAGACTCCGTATAAATCGGAGTCGGGTAGCTTTATGTTGGTCTGACCTCTCCCACGGCAAACCAACATACAGTATTTGCTAGTGTATTTATGTGAATGGGGACATAACCCTTTATCGTCTGTAGGTATGCTACAACAAAGACTTAGAGCGAATGAAGCATATAGTTATTAACGAATTCCATCCTTTTTATTCACGTAGACTTGTGCTGCAGATTCACAAAAAAGGAAGAAAAGTATACCATATAACAGAAACTACATCATTTGATGACATTCAATATAAATAGTAAGTAAAATGAGAAAAAAAATATCTATAAAAATGCATTAGAAAGATTTTTCATAAATTTCAATATTGGCTGCAGAGACAATGGATGCCGAATGTTTATTTATAAGGAAACGGGTAATATAAATTTTATTATAATCATTCACATTCTGTTTCATATTTAAACCAGTCTTTCTTTTGGTTGCTGACTTCTCAGGTCATTTGTTAAATATTTTCAATCTTTCTTGAAATGACTGCGACACTCAAAAATATCCAATTTCTTCATAACATGCTAAACATTTTAAGCCATTTTTGTTCGGGCAATCTATACGCACCAGATTTCTTTCACTCATTTTCTGCCGCAAGTAAAAAATGAACACGTACAACTTGCTCTACTACTCGGTAAGGAATTACTTATCTGGTGTGTGTATCAAGGTAAACGGAGTTTGTGAGTGGTCTCGTGTTCAAGTGTTTAACAGACTCATAATGCAATGACACGCTGCAGTAAATGCAGGAAATAAATTGACAACTTGCCGCAGGTTTCTGGATATTTTGACCAATGATCTTTGCTCTGATATAATAAACGCGTTCTCTTGTAATATTTCTGATCCTTTCTGACGATGTGTTTTGTGTCATTTGGAAAATGAAGAAGCTTAATTTTTAAGTATAATATACGCATACATAATGTTTATTGTTTCGCAAGATTTTTAATGTATTTTATTGCAGGAATCAAGAATAAAATACTTATTACAAAAGATTAACGGATGTTTTCGTTTATTGTACAAATGTATGGACGTTCGATTAAGCCAATTTACATGAAACATTAGAAATAAAATTGTTTCGAACGAGTTGTATTCATTATCATTACGGTCTCGTAATCTGACTGACAGATACTTTACAGCCAAATCTGTTAATGAAACGTTTTGAAACATTGTTTCAGCGTCGATCATACAAGTATCTACCCATTCTTGATTTTTTTCTGTATAAGTATTGTTGGATTCAAGACACTTTCTAAAGATTTCACAGTTTGATAGCCCTAGGTGTGACAATAAACTACATTCAGCAGTAAGGCCTCTGGTCAGGAGAATGGATGTTTTGAGTAACGTGGAATCTTAATTGCTGTGATTCCCGGATTCATTTTGACCCGGAATGGTATCACCTGTAATGGGCAAACAGTGAATCATCAAACAAAAACAAAACACCAAGAAAGTATTAGATTACATTTTATAGTAAAATGAACAACAACACCTATTTATAAAAAAATGATCCGAAACACATTTCATAATGAAATTACCAATAATACATTTTACAGCAAAATAGGCAAAAAAAACACTTTTTTTCTATCGTTGACGGCATAGCATTACGTTCAAAATATTTAGATTTCGCCATTAAATAAACGATAGGGCTTTATATGTTGCTGAACAAAATATAAAGACAATCCAAAAAAAAACAGTTTCCTAAATTTTTATCAATGGGATATTTTTCTTTATATACGTCCTGGGGTAGAGCACTATTCATATATATATATATATATATATATATATATAATTTAAAATATATCGTCACTGTATTTTCTCATTCTACTATTTCAAATGGCTTCAGGTGAATGAACCATATAAGTCTTAAAGAAGACAACCCTTCTTCTAATTTCATAGACTGGTGCTATAGAATCACAAAGTACTTCATGAAATAACAAAACCTAAGTCTCTTGTAAAATGCTAACATCCACGATAAATGGATAGCGCATGTAACACAAAGCTTTTGACATTCGACACCACTTAAAAATGGTTAGCAAGGAAACTCCAGCAATAGAGAGAATGAGCGATAATGGTTATTGCATGAGAAACCTATCTTTCCTGGGAAACTCTTTTAACTGAAATATTTTATTAATTTCAACCGGAAGTAAAGCTAACTCCTCGGTCAATAAGATCCGACATTTTCCTCTATGGAAGCGGCTAATCTCGCCATTACGTTCAACCATTCGACACCCACATGTATCGTTTCAGGAATATAAACAGCGCTATTGTTCGAATTAAAGTATAGCACAGCATGGTGGATCACAATCTGCTGTTTTACATCATCGTGACTTTATGGCGTAGGTGCGGAAAATATAACCTTTCACCAAAGGAAGGCAAGTTAAATTGATTTCTCATTTAAAGAGCCAGATAGATAGAAGGACAGGTAGAAAGAAAGAAGATAGCATACAATTACTGTGTTTGCTAGGGAAATATCAATATCTAATCATATACGCCATTGCCAGAATGAAAATCGTCTTACGTTCACATTATATTCATTTTCACGCCCCCAAATACGCAGAAAAATTACATATTAACTAATAGAAATAATAGATGAAGAAAACATGCAGAGACAAATATTTGGGACACTCTTCAAGTAATACGTATTAAGCGTTCATCAGAGTCAGATAAAACTTCTAGTTGTTGGAGCTATCGGTTTGTCTTTAGTGCTACAAGGCTTTATTTTAGTGAATGATTATATATGATAAATTTATAGATTTATGCTGTTGTAATTTTGGCTAATACTCGTCGCCAAAATATTGTAACCAAGGGTATGTTAATTATTAGAATAATCAAACGAAGGTTGTTAATGAACCAATATTTAGGACACAAACAAGATCCGCTAGCGCCGCGTAGAAGAAGTAGTCAACTGCTAGAAGTGAGTCAAATGAATTCAACAATGAATCTCTAACTGCAGGATATCTACCAGCCGACTCACGCGGTCAGATATGGCACAAGGCCGAATTTAATATAGGGGTATCCGAGCTCGTAGGCTGAGCCAAAAATTCCCCGCAGACCCCATGTAAAACGAGGTCAGGTAGCTGCTTCCGGAGACGAAACTCTGCCCTTCGACATGGACTCGTCTGGGGATCCTCTCTGCCCAGAGGCTAAGAGTTTGACCAACACAGCTGGCGACAAATATCCGACTGCAGACCAACATACAGTATTTACTGTTGTATTTATGTGAATGGAGACATACCCATTAACCTCCGTAGTTATGGCACAACATAATGGATTCTGTATTCATGGGTAAAAGTGCACAGTATCATGGATAGAGCGTAGAGCCTTAAGATTGCATTCAAGCTTGAAACGGGATTGTCGCAATTCCCTGTTAATCTTAGTTATTAATTTATCCGCTAACGACTGGACGGGGTGATAGATGGAGGGTCCCTCTAGAGTCAGGATGCTGCAGGTAAGATATTTTATATTCATATTAACCTTATCTCTCTCTCTCTCTCTATATATATATATATATATATATATATATATATCTTACTTATTATAAAACGCAGATTGTGTGTGTGTGTGTGTGTGTGTGTCTGTATCGTTTATATATTGGATCGGATTTCCTACATTTTCAACCGATTTCAACAAAACTTCACAGGACTACATAAAAATTACCTTGTGGTGGTTCTAACAGCGCCAAAAAATGGGAAATATATAATTGTTTTTGCATAAAATCAATTTGAAAAACACGATTAAGAGACATCGTGAAAATGGAAGGGACAACTCACATCGGGTTGTTTGTGTGTGGGGTTACTTTAAAATTTATTGGAGCGGATTTCCTATATTTTTCAGCCGATAAAACAAAACTTCACTGTTTTTTTTTTTTTTGGCAGGTAGTGTTTCTTATTCTCTTGCACACTTTTTTCTTTTTTTTTAACATTCAGAATGCTTTAAAAATTCCATTTACAAGACAATTATTTATAATAAAATTCTATTCAATAACGATTGAAAACAATGTTTTTGTTTGAGTTTGGGTTTGACCAATTCGTAAAAAATAAATAAAAAAAAAATAATTAAGACATGCGTGTCCGTCAACCTTAAAGAATAATCTAACGATCTCTACTGATTGTACGAATACAAACATCGGATAAATTCTTTATCTTTATGGAAAGATAATGAAATCTAAACATACACAAGTCCTAACTAAAAATAATAAACGGAACGGAAAACTACTTTAAATACACATGGTGTCCAATTTTTTTACTGTATTCAATAAGTAAAAATCATAAATTTTAAAAGATTATTATTACAGAAAGGTTACTAAAAGAATAAGATTTGTTAGATCATAATTAATAAACCCAAATAAAGTTAATATGTTTTGTATTAGAAACAACGAGTGGAAAATATATTCAAATCAGAATTCTAATTATGAATCATCACAAGCAAAATATGCAATTTTTATTACTGTATTCAATAAGTAAAAATCATAAATTGTAAAATTAAAAGATTACAGAAAGGCTACCTACATTTTTCAACCAATTTCAACAAAACTTTTTTTTTTTTTTTTTGGCATGTAGTGTTTCTTATTGTCTTGCACAGTTTTTTCTTTATTTTTACATACAGAATGCTTTAAAAATTCCATTTACAAGACAATTGTTTATAATAAAATTCTATTCAATCAGTAGACTGTTTGAAAACAATCAGTAGACGATTGAAAACAATGTTTTTGTTTGAGTTTGGGTTTGACCAATTCGTAAAAAAAAGAAAAAAAAAAAAACTAATTAAGACATGCGTGTCCGTCAACCTTAAACAATAATCTTTGTCTATTTTATTTTTCAGTCTTTATGATGGTCGATACTTGATCTATCTCTTACTGTTATATCCCCGGGCAACGCCGGGCTCTACTGCTAGTGTATATATATATATATATATATATATATATATATATATATATATATATATATATATATATATATCCTCAATGTTATAGTTCAAGATTGCCTTATTTAATTGTAATATACGGAAAAACATTCGTGAATATGAAAGTATTATGATAAAAATAATCAGACATAATCTTTGTATTTCATTCGTTCAGACATGCCAAAGAATTTGATGCCTAAATATAATATATATATATATATATATATATATATATATATATATATATATATATATATATATATATATTAGAGTGTCTTGGCTATGATAATATACTACACCCGGCAGCATGACCTCAGATTGATCCGTTTTGTGGAGTGCGGAGTGGGGACAACGTCATAACCGCTGTTGTTTCCAGGTCCGCCCTAATCCAGGATGGTAGTACTAGTTAGTGTCCCAGTTTTTGGGCAAATAGTTACCCGCCCCTAAACTGGAGTCAAAACAAGTATGAAAATATTGTTTATAATAATATATAGGTTGTGGATGTGTGCATACATACGTGTGTGTGTGTGTGTGTGTGTGTGTGTGTGTGTGTGTGTGTGTGTGTGTGAATGTGGAGAATATGGATATGTATAAATGTATGCTTGGAACGCTATAGTTATACGTTCCATCTATTAACGGTTCTCTTCTCTCCCCTTCCTCCTCCCCACCTTGTCGGGCTTTAGCATGTTGAACTTATTGTTAATGCTTGATGATATTGATATGGGGCGTAGACAGATTTATTTTTTAGACTTATCCGCTGATGCCATTCTGATTGTTTACATTCTTATGTTAGTTTATTGAGTTAAGACCAAAGAATATTATGAACTTGACTCCCTATTAACATTGAAGTGAGATTCGAAATAACTTGTACAGTCAACAGAAATCCAACACAAAAGCCAACTTCCTACTCATCATAGACCCGGCGTTTGATTGGCTAATTGAGTTCGCCCCCGACTCCCAGCATTTTAGAAATTTATCCCCTTTTTTCTTCACCGTTTCTCGTTGAAAAATAATTCTATAAAATGAATGTCTATCCTCCAGTCGAGTACCACCGACTGAGGAGTCACATACAGTGATGAAAAATGATTGCATTTATGTAGAAGTTTATAATAGTTAATTATTATTATTATTATTATTATTATTATTATTATTATTATTATTATTATTAAGCTCTACTCTGTATTGAGCACTTTTAAAAAAAATATGTCTGACATTGGTATTACCCTACCTTTCACATATATATATATATATATATATATATATATATATATATATATATATATATATATAAATCCAAATGCAATGAGGGCGAATAAAATATAAATTGAAACGTTCACAATATTAATTCAAAAATAGCGCTCAAATAGCACTCAATACAATAGTAAAGCGCTTTTTTTTTTTATATATTCGTACGCAATGTCTTAGAATAAAGCTATATATATATATATATATATATATATATATATATATATATATATATAAATGTGGGGGGGAATCGAGGGAGTTATTTTTTTTTAATGTTTGAAGGATGATGCAGCCAATATGACTTAGAAGACACTCCTTGGTATTTGCAAATTTCCTCAAACGGATTTTCTTAGCGAAATCATTTAGTCAAGCTAAAGTTATTTGTCACAGTCTCAGATGTAAGGTTCATACAATGCTTGTGAAGCACGTTTCCATTATAACCCTATCAGACTGGCTGATATGAAGATATTAGGATTCGTGTATTTGTGAACCTCACTTATTTAGAGTGATGACTCAATAAAATAATAACACATGTGAGCATAACATAAGTAAAAAAAAACGAAAATTATGTTTTATCTCCAAGTATTTTATAGGGAAATTTTGTCATTGATGCAACGTTAGTTATTGTTAAACATTTTTTATGAATTTTGTAAGAAATGCAGATAATGCATGAGGAAATAAAATGAAATCTTTTATCAATAATGAGAATACAAATACATTATAGAAATGTTACATTTCTGAAGAAAAATAGGAAATACAATTATAGATCCACAATACTATATATTCTCGAAATTATGTCAACCAATTACCTTCAACTTAACCAGAAAATATTTTGTTAAATTAAACTCTACAAAAAGTAAGATGCTCGATATTCAGCAAAAAAAAAATCACAATAATTCATCTCAGTTGTAATATTAGCCGTTTCATTATAAAGAAACATTCATTGATTGAAAAGCCACTGATACTATCGGTTCATATTTATAAAATCTTTCTATTGAAACAATTTATCTATAAGCTAGTATTCTCAAGTGCAATTAACCCTCTTTCCAGTGTTGACAGGATTTTCCTAAACTTTTTTTAATAAACTACGGAAATTCAACATCTATATTAGGTACCTGCAATAATGTTCGATGCCTAAAATTTAAAAATGAATTTAAAAAAATTAAAAGAAATATTCTTGAGTTTTTTTTTAGAATTAATTGAAAGCTAATTGATTAAATTTATTATTTCGATGCATTTCAAACGGAAATTATATTGATTGTAATCTCAACTTTTCGTCAGTTTCAATAAAATCATTAAAATCACCTATGTTTGACACATGTTTAAATAAAAGTTCATTCTCGGTTTTAGAAAACTTAAAAAAATTTTTTTAATTATTCCTGAGGTTTTCTTTTTAAAATTAATTGAAAGGTAAATGACTAAATTTATTATTTCGATGCATTTCAAACAGAAATTATGTTAATTGTAATCTCAACTTTTCGTCAGTTTTAATAAAATCATTAAAATCAGCTATTTTTGAAACATGTTTAAACAAAAGTTCATTCTTGGTTTTAGAAGTATTCCAAAAATAAAATATACTTTTTCTGAAAATTTATTGGAGGAATATAAACTGATTTAATGTAATTAATATAATTTGAAAAAAAAAATTTACTTTATGTGTAAACAAACTGAGAAAATAGCGGTAACATTTATTGTTACTCTACGGAGGCTTTATCTGTTAAATCATGATATAAGAAAATGACGGTTGAGCGCCTTTTGTATATAAATTTTAAGTATTCGGTAATTTAAAAAGTTGGAAAATATCCTCGGTAATCGGATTTTAGGAATATTGACTTTAAATTTATTATTGTCATCACGCGTATCTTCTGATAATGTCGTGTACGGTCGACCACATTTTCAAACAGGGAACGTTAAGTAATATTTTATACACATAAAAAATTAAACATTACTTTTAAAACTTGTGAAAAAATACTGTTTAAAGCATTTCAATTTTTGATTATTAAATATAACCGGGTGAAAATAATGCATAATTTTACAATATTTATATGTCGTAAATTATCATATTTAAAATTTTTAAAATATAAACAATTCTTTTTTAAATTCTTTATTTATCGACAAAACATTTTTTTCAGACAATAATCTTCTTAATAAATCTTATATAGAAAAAGATTAAAAGATTTTCTAACTAAGTAATATTATAGTTTCATTTCATTTTTTTTATTTTACGATTCGTGCCAGGTTTTCAGGAAAAATGTAATAGTTTGAAAAAAAAATGTTGGTTTACATACTGCAAGGTGTTCTGATTTTATCTAAGAAAAAAATATCGGATGAAAAATTAATTTCTATAAATTAAATTCTGGTTTACATATATAAAAAATATATTTTTTCCAAGATTTTCTAAGAAAAAAAAAAAATTGTATTTATTTGTGATTAAGTGCCGGAATTTTCATTAAATTCCGACAATTATTTAATTTTTGCAAGAATTTCCAAATCAATGTATTTTTCACCGGAAAAAGCGCTGAAATACTTATGGCAAATATTACGTCGACCGCTACGCAAACAAAAACAAGATAACGTGTTAGAAAGTATTAACAAATTTAATACAATAATAAAAATACTTTGGCATTTGCTCTTAATAATAACCTAAATATTTTGAGGTTTGGGTCCATTTTTTCATCATGCTATGCTGTTTTATTTATATATAACACTTTGAGTTATATATCGTATCCATTTTATATTTTTACTAATGTTGTATGTCCTCATGTGACGTGGCTTATATTAGTGCAGTCCATTGTGATTCTGTAGCTCCATCCTACAAGTTTCAAAGAAGGATGGTTCTCGCTTAGTCCAGGTTTCTGACACGCAAAGAGATTTTAACAACTGATTTGAGAAAGCGTTTGAATACACCTGGCAGATATAGATATTACTGAATCGGCTAAGTGTCAGGCATGACATCCACATGAAAATCCCGATCTGATGAGAATATTACAGAACATTACTTAGGTTAATGCTTTACTATTGTAGGAAATTGCAGTTTTGGGCGAAATCATCCCTTCTCTGTGCACATACCATATCTCCTTTACTAAATGTGTTATAAACGATCTAATCTCAGATATATTTAAGGTGTATATTAAATATTTGTTAAGATATTTTGGCGAATCTTACTGCTAATTGAGACCTGAATCAACCTCAGCAAATTAGAATTATTGCTAATTGTCTTTGATGTTTTATAAGAAACTTAGTCATACGGAAATTACAGTTGCGTATTGTGGATTACATTGTTAAATAATATGCATAAAATTAAAGGATCAGGATAAAAAGCGAAAGTAAAATCGATGCATTATTCATAATTCTAAAATTGCTATTAAAACTATATGCTATTTAGAAAATATCTCCAGCAAATTAGAATTGGTTTACAGAATATTAGATTCTCTTTCGCAAATCAATGTTTTAAATACAATTTGTGTTAATCAAGCGATGTTAATGAAATTGTCGGAATATATTTATATGAGCAGAACATAATGTAATTTCAGCTTACAATGTTTGAATATATATCAATATTCTTATACATTAAGAAAATCTCAGGAAACCTTCAAATATCTGACACATTTTGCACATGAGTACTGCTAATATATGCTTACAGACACTTTCTGCATAGATGCTCAGTTTTCTAAAAAATGATTTACGTCAGGCTCCAGATAGATATTTGAGATATTATTAAGACTTTATATTAAAGATTCCATAATGTATAATTGTGTGTAGTGGTACATGGAATAGTCTGGACAAACATGAGATAGAAAGAGAAAAGTCAATTACATCCGAAGCATATTAAACTTGTAGGACTTTGATGTAGGAAGATTGATATTGGATTGAAAGCCACACTTCCATTATGAATATTTAAGTAGTGCGACTAGAATAATGAACCAGCGCTCGAATTGTGAAATCGGAGAGCAAAGTTTGAATTTCAGTTTAGTTAGTTACATTCATATAAGCACAAATATTCTCTTTGAACGCAAGGAACTAATACCGTGTGGAATAATTTCAGTCAGTCGTGTATTTATTCCCAGGTAATATATATATATATATATATATATATATATATATATATATATATATATATATATATATATATGGACAGGTTGTGGATTTGGTGAAATATTTTGTAAGGGTCAGATAATTTAAATTACACCGGTTTTAGTTGCAGGTAGACATATCCTAGATACTTTAAGTAGGGATTTATAAAACTTGGTGATATAATAAAATGATAAAATTATGTTTTTTTTTTTTTTTTTTTTTTCAAGTTATAAGAGGACATAATTTTTACACAGGAAATACATCGCGTTGGTTGTGATAAATATTTAGCATCTTTGAACACACGCCAAACGCATATATATATATATATATATATATATATATATATATATATATATATATATATAACCTTATTTATATAACAAGGACACTATGGAGAAAAGATGTATGATATTTATATATTATATATAGTATAATGTATTTGGACTTCGGTGTGCAAGGTTTGTTTCCATTTATGTGACTATACATGTGCACGAATGATAGATACTGGAAATTTTAAATTTAGAATTTTTTAATGGCTTTTCATCATATAGTCTTGCCAATTTCATTAAGATTCCTTTTCTTTACGTTTCCATCAATGTTGATATTAAATTTCCCACACTGTGAACACAGATCTGCCAAAAATGATGAAACATTTTAACAAAGTTGGCCCCAAATTACAGTGGATGAACTTGCAATTAAAACAATCTTTTAACATTTTCGGCTTAGTGAACTATTTTCTCTTTTCATTAGAGTAGCAATATTCATGTCAAAATTTCTGGTCAATCTCTTTACGGTAGGAGCTAATGTGTTTAATTTTTTTTTTTTCAACTGTTGTTTTTGTGCTCATATAAACTTTTATTTAATTTTTCTTTGTTTTCTCCAATATAATATTTCTGGCAATCCTTGCGTGTTATAGAGTAGATATCTCCTTCAAGTTTTGGCTCGTTCTTTTATTTTGTATCGTTCTTTTTATTGTTTTAGATGTATTTGTGACAAATTTTATTATGAGCTTAGATACATTTCTTTTATATTATTTGTTATAAAGTTAGTAGGTTGTTATGGTCCAGGTTAGGACCAAGGAAGAACAACACGTACACAAGAGTAGAAATAACGAAGGTATATTACACGAAATAATAATACAAGATGTGGAAGGTGATAGTACGACTGTCAGTCTGGTTGGGAGTGAACTACTATCGTCTCGACTCGATTCAATATTTAATTACCCCTCACCCACGAGAAAGATGTGTCACAAGGCCGAGTTTTACGTGGGTTTTCCGAGCCCGTAGGCTCGGCCAAAAAATGTCCGTATAAACTGTAAAAACAGAATCGAGTTTGTCAACCTCCCCGAACGAGACTCTGCCCTTCGGCGGAGCCTCGTCCGGGTTATTCTAAGCTCAGAGGCAGAGAGTTCGACCGTCAAGCCGAAATGGCTCGGCTCGATTCGGTATCTAGCCCCCCACTTCCCAAGAGGGTTGCATATGGCACAAAACCTAGTTTAACGTGGGTTTCCCGTAGAACCCGTATAAACGGGATTGGGTTGGTCAACCTCCCCGAACGAGACTCTGCCCTTCGGGGGGAGACTCGTCCGGGTTCCTCTCTGCTCTCTGAGCAGAGAGTTCGTCCGTCAAGCCGAGAAGCTCGGTTCGATTCGTCCCTCTCTCTATACATAGTGTTAGAAAGAGTTCATTCTGTAGTTATAGGTAAGGACCCATGACATATGTTGAATAATATATATTTTGATTCGTTGAGTGTCATGTGGGACAGCGTTTCTATTTTAGAATACATTATGAACATTTTTATTTATGAATATAACAAAGTAAGGTACTTGGGAGGTCTTGCAAATATTTTCGATATAATTCACCTCTGCGTGTAAATACTGAAGACTGCAAAACCTAACGGAGCTTAAGTAGAATCCAGTAATTATTCCTCATTTTATTTTGTTGTTATGATGTGAATAGAAATATATTAGATCATTTTCTTTACTTAATTTTTGGTGGAGGGTAAGTTTTAATCTACTGCCCATGCAAAGTAGCAGATAGTTCGACCGATCTTGGAAAGATAAAGTGTTGCTTCCTTCCATTTCGTATGGAAAATCTATTGCGTGTTCAACTTATTCAACTTAACTGAATAACAGAAATGATTTTTCTCCACAAGACAATCAGATCCATTGAATTGTTCCCGTTGCATGTACAAATACATATAACGTCGAATAAATATTATACTTCTATGTATATCACATCAAAGAAAACAAACCTCCGCTTCGGCAGTTTTGTTTCAAAGTTATAGCAGGTAGAATTCACATGCTACAGCAGTATTGATATATTAATTATAATGTGGTTATCCTATTCCAATATATGAGAATTGAAGCATATTGCAATCGATATATATATATAATATTCTTCACATATTGATTGTTATATTTTAAAAAGTTTCAATCAGTTTCTCTCTGGTCATCATCAGGTGTGTTTTTCGACTGAAATGGGAGATATTATTTTGGCTGTAATGCAATATAGCGAAAAGTCAATAATAAAATATATAACAAATAAAATGAGAAGATCTGCTGGAAATATTTCAATTATATTTAGATTATGTCTATTCATTTCAAAAATGAAATACAAGGAGCAGATTTCACTGTATTCAAAGTGGAAGTATAAAAAATCAATTATATTAAAAGAGACAATATTTGACTAAATATTATATCTATCTATCTGTCTACCTATATATCTATATCTCTCTCTCTTTATATATATATATATATATATATATATATATATATATATATATATGAATGAAAAAAAGAGACATAGCCGAAGTGATTCGTACTCTGATGGACTTCACCAAAGCAATATAGGATTTATTTTGCTGTACGTGTTTATATACCAAAACGAGGATGTGATTGGTAAAAGTAAAGTCTGCCAGTAATATTCAATATTTTGAAATAAACATTGTTTCGAATGTTTTTCGAATCTTATGGTATGAGTTAGACGTATGAGCCGTGTCCCTTCAAAGGCAAAAGTGATGAATTTAACCGTTTTCGTTTGATTTTTTAATCAAGTCAATATAGGCACAAATAAAATAGACAATAGGAAAACAGTACTGAGCTTTTCCGACGCGTTTCGTCAGCCGATTGTATCAAAGCAAGTGATGTTGAAAAATCGACATTATAGTTATTCGAAATTTAGAAATTGAAAGACGATCCTTTGGTGGTCTCCTTTTAGATATTAGTAACTTTTTGAATAATTATGTGTTTTTGTTTTCTATGTCGACTAAGTATGAGAATTCTCAGGATATATATGTAGAAATGACAAATTAGTATTTTCCAAAGCATTTCGTCATCCGACATAATCAAGGTATCTGATAATAAGGACACATTTTTATAGGAACTTAAAATATAAAAAATTATAACACTCTCCGGTTGCGTACGTTGATATGTTGATAATATTCGATAGCGGCGCTCTCGAGGATATTTCATTTGATTATATATATATATATATATATATATATATATATATATATATATATTTAGATACATAGATATAGATATATATATTCATGAATTATTCATACAAAAAACAAATACAAATGTTAATGATTTAACTGGCGAGAAATCCATCGTCGCGAACAATTCAAATAATATACAAAAACCCCGAACATGTTTATGAATGAAAAGATCCTTGTTTATATAAATCTCTGTTGCATTAGTTCTTATATTTACTACAAGCTATCGTCTGTTCCTACAGATATCTTCAGGTATGGAATAGATGTTGTTCTTGTTTTTGCTCTCAGTAATAAGAGGACAACTAAAATATATGTATTGTTGTATACGAAAAATGCTATTAGAAATGAGTTATTGTTTTTGGAGCGTGCAGTCGCAACGCTGAGTTTGATTTTAAATTTTACAATTGTGCGTTATTGTACAAATATGGTGATAAGTGAATTCTTTTTTATTGGTAAATTTTCTGTCAAAGTGGCATGAACTATATTGTTCAATAATTACAGTAATGTCGCAATTTATTATCCAAATGTTGCACTTGGATCAGTTATTTTAATTTCAATAAAGGTAATTAATTTACAAATTCATTATTCATACAAAAAAACAAATACAATGGTTAATGATTTCATTGGCGAAAAATCGTCGAACAATTCAAATAATATAAAAACCCCGAACATGTTTATGATTAATAAAAACAAGGATCTTTTTCATTCATAAACAGGTTCGGGGTTTTTGTATATTATTTGAATTGTTCGCGACGATGGATTTCTCGCCAATTAAATCATTAACCTTTTGTATTTGTTTTTGTATGAATAATTCATGAATTTGTAAATTAATTGAACCTTTATTGAAATATATTTATATATATATATATATATATATATATATATATATATATTAATAACTATATTTATATTTGATTGATATATATATTGATTTAAATGTATATTAACAATATATATATATATATATATATATACATATTTATTTTATATCTATATATATTTACAATACAAATATATATATATATATATATACATTTTATATTATACATATATAAATGTAGATACAATTATATATATATATATATATATATATATATATATATATATATATATATATATATATATATATATATATATATATAATGTCACCTGCAGGCAGACTGTTTCGCTGTTTCACAACTCATCAGTGTGGCTAGACATCCGGTTGCCTCTAGCTAGGATCGAAATATATATATTCCAAGATATTAATTTATATATATGGAGAGAGTTCTATTAATGTATAAATTTATACATATATGGAGAGTGAGAGTTATTAATATATATATAGAGAGACGTATATATATATATATATATATATATATATATATATATATATATATATATGTGTGTGTGTGTGTGTGTGTGTGTGTGTGTGTGTGTGTGTGTGTGTGTGTAACTCTTCTCGGAATCAACCACGCTACACAAAATATTCAACAAATTCACAGTAAAAAAATCAGCTACAGTTGCACCGAGAACATGGCACAAACAATAAAAACACAGCGGGAAAATTATCGAAATACCATCCGAACAAATTATACCCACGTGCAACTGCAGAAGAAAGAACGCATAGCCCTTAAACGGTAATTGTTTACAAAACAACGTAATATACAAAGCCACGATAAAATCACCAGATAAAGAAGAAAAAGTATACATTGGAGTAACTGAAGAACCCTGGAAGCAAAGAAATTAAACACAGAAAACATCTTTCACAAATAGTATATATGTGAACAGCACAATGTTTTCTAATTATATCGGGAAATTAAACACAAAACAAACATCGCACCAAAAATAGCTTGGAAAATAAGAAAAAATATCATCTGCCTACAACAACCAATCAAAAACTTGCAAACTTTGCTTGGAGGGAAAAATAGCTACCATTACTTTGCCAGGCCAAAATACATTATTAACTCCGAACTCATATCAAAATGCAGACATGAAATCAAACTTTTACTATGTTACTTAAAAATCGAAAACGGAAAAATAAAATAAAAGTAAATAAACAAAATGACAATAAAATAAGTAAAATAAATTAACCCAAACAAATTACAAAATCACACATGTCACAATAGACGAAATAGAATGAAAAAAAGTCAATGAACCCAAATAAATAAAGTAAATAATAAACAAATTAGCAACCATTATGACCAAAATATTAGTTGGACTATAAAAATCAACATAGCTATAACTGTTATATAACGATAAAAAATACTACGTTACTTAAAAATCGAAAGTCGAAAAGAGAAAATATACACTATAACAAATAAATAATAACAAGTACAATAAATAGACCTAAATTCATACAAATAAATAATCTAACAAACTGATCCCGATAAATTAACCGTTAGAAAAAAACAAATAAAGATAATCAATCCAAATAAATACATGAAGTAATAAACAAATTAAAAATTGTTCCCGCCAAAATAATAGTTAGAAGAAACTACAACAATCAAGCCCAAAATTGAATAAATAGCTTTATCTTACATAACCAAAACAAAACTATTAAATAAGCGATATAAAAAAAATTTACTACGTTCATAAAAAAACCGATTAAAATAGAAATAAAAAAATATCTATATAAGATAAGAAATAAAAAAAAAATAAATAAATAAAAAAATAAATAAAAAAATAAATAAATAAAAACAAGCAAACTAATCTAGCCCAAATAAATAAATAAACAAATAAACGTCTTCCAGTAAAATAACCGCCAAAATATACTACCTACAATGCACCACTGACCCATATATATATAAATAGCCGAGACAAAATAACAGTACTCGTGGCCTGACGATTGCATCTCGCATGAAACAGACTGTCGCCTCTAAGTGTTGACTTCTATGTTCCCGTTCACACACACACACACAGATATATATATATATAGAGAGATAGATAGATAGATAGATAGATAGATAGATAGATATTTAGATGGATATAAATATGTATAACTATAGACAGATGTAAATTTCAATAGATAGATACATATATATATATATATATAGTAAATATACTATATATATATATATATATATATATATATATATATATATATATAAATATATATATATATAAATAGAGAGTGAGTGAGAGGATATATACATATACATTGAGATAGATATAAATAATAAATATGTAAATATTTACATATCTATAAATGTTTATATATATATAGATATAATTATATATCTATATCTATCTATCTATCTATCTATCTATATATATATATATATATATATATATATATATATATATATATATATATATACTTAGAGAAAGAGATATATATTCTTATATCTTCTTTTATTATGTGTTGTGTCCCTCCAGGACTCAGGTGATTATCGCTATCCACTTTTCACTATTCATTCGTCTTTGCATCCTTTCCAAATCCTCATCTTTTCTCACATATTAGGTCCTTGGTATCCTTAGCATTTTTTAGTAGAACCATACCTACACTGCCTCGAGTCTCTTCTTCATGTTTGAGCACAACGTTCCACATTCGCTGCCGTAAATGCGCAGAGATTTCCCGTAGCAATTCATTACTCTTTTCTATGTTGCCAAGAAACGCCCACCTCGTAATATTGTGTTTAACATTTGGAATGCGTGTTCGTATCTCAGCGTAACAGTGACAGTACAGTCTTAGATATTTAAATTTCCGCATGATTTTAATGTCTCCGATATGTAAATTGCATTTGACGCTCGTGATTTACTGATGACTATGAATAAAGCTATTTTTTCTCTTTTATTTGAATCACAGAATCGCCATTTCCAAGTTTTTAAAAGAGGGTAGGTCAACCTAGAACCTCATTGAAGTCAACTCCCAAAGTACCAAGTGACATCGTCTTTATTTTCCCCTCGATCTAGCCCATCAAACCCATCGCTTTTTGACCCTGAAATTGTGACATATTTACCATCTGCCACACTTTTCCCTAAATGACCATTGATTCTAGGTTAGCCAGATTAATGTGTAATCCCATTTGTAAGTAATAAGAAAACCTTTTTCCATGATGTTGTTTTTAATGTATTTTTTATATATAGTGTTACGTTATGTTAATCTGTAAATTTAAATTTTCTGCATGTGCTCATATATATATATATATATATATATATATATATATATATATATATATATATATATATTATATCGATCTAGTTTTTGTTGCCTATCCCAATGGTTAGGGCGGCGTTCATTCAATAGGCAATAAAACCTACATAAGCCAAATATTGTTTTAATATTTAAGCTTACCTTTTTAAAATTCAACGATAACTTTTCGGTTGCCAGTTAACTTAAAAGAATAGTTCCTGGCTTTCCGTACAGACAGTTATTTTTATTTCATGGGTGAATTTGCTTGCTGTGTTTCGCAATTGATTTTTATTATTCCCAAATTTATTTCCACGTTATAAATGTACCCCCAAAAAATTCGTCGTCAATATTCAGCTAAAAAACTCGCCGAAAACAATCGATTTAATGAAATCTTAGGAATTCTAAATTTCAGGATTGCGGCCCGAATCCGTCCCCGGATATTTCTAATTTGCTTACGGAGTTGTCCTTTTCCCCAAATGATACGATATGTAGAGCTACTGCGTCTAAGAGTAAAGTTGGTAACACGGACAATTTTATATTGAATCACACTTATTTGAGAACAGTATTTATTTAATTGAACATGACCGATTGAATATTAGAGAGTTTTGATCCTTTAATTGTTTTTTTTAACTGTTTTTCATCGATAGCATGGTGGAACCCTTAAACGATTTCATTAAGGAAAATTAGTAATCCGAAATTTCAGGAATGCGGTTTTTGATACGGCTAGAAATGTCTTTGATTTATACACAGAATCGGTCTGATTAAAAATGGTATGATATGGTGGGCTACAGCCTGTAGATGTAAAGTTACAAAAGTGTGACGCAGTCACACACTGACTTTCCGATTATATATATATATATATATATATATATATATATATATATATATATATGCACATTTCATTGGATATGACAGACAAGTGGCTTATTTTTAATTTTTTATACAATTTCTCATGCGATCTAACATTTTTTTTCTTTTTAAATTATAAATTATATAAAAACTGTCCGAATGCTCTTTTTGTTCCGAGCGCTTTCGGCTATACATTTAGCCATTTTCAAGGATGAAATGTTTTAATTGTTAAATAAGAAATAGTTTGTTGCATGTATGTATTTATGAAAATATTCATGGAGAACTACTGGACACTATTCGTAACGTACTCAACAAAAATAGAATAGCATCATCTACATTAAAAAAAAGGCTAAAAATAATAGAAGCCTTATTAATAAAAGCCAAAAAAACAACACTTAATAATATCCTCTATGAACATGAACACAATATCTTGACCGTGTTTTGAAAAATGAAAATATTACATAAATACATACATCATATATAAATTAAAGCACCTTGTCTGTCGTATTCAATGAAATGTGCATGAAAAAACATTTTCTGCCTACATACCCATATATATATATATATATATATATATATATATATATATATATATATATATATATATATACACAGTTATATATTCAGCCATACTCGATTAGCAAATATAACCCAGTCTTTAAAAGCTATGTTTGCAATTTTGTCATTCTGTTCAAATATGGCCACGGACTATAAATCTCATTTTTGAACGGCCATTTTATGACAAAGTGGAAAAAATGTGTAATATGTTTCATGCTTAAAAATTATAATGATGATTACATTGAAGTATCTACACAATTGAGAGGGGATGATGTAATTTTATAGCATTAAAATTAATTTCTGTTTTTATAACAGGTGTTTGTATATATAGTCTAGACAATTTTATTGAGTTGTTTTTTTTATTTTTGTGGATGGATTTATTATTAAATATTCCATATTGGGAAATTGAAAATCTACCAGGAAATATTAAATGGTCTAAGAACCTGTAGGTAAATTTACAAACGTTGTTTCTGAGGAAAATATTAGCGTGTTTACGTGTTGCATTCTTTACAAATTTTGTATTCGGAATTTTTCGTTTGTTTTTGAGGTTTTTTTTCCATCCAAGTTTAGAAAGTCTTGTCTACCAATATGACTAAGGTATGGATTCATAACTATTCCGCTGAAGGCCCAAATTTGAACTCGGCACGTCATGTTGATCTCCGCAACCATAAACTAAATAAACTATAATAAATCCGTTTATATTTTCATAGAGAAAAAACAGCATAACAATGTCTATCTGACAAAAACATCACTTTTGTTGGATCTTATATATATGATGATATTTCTAAACTACTTTTACGCCTTCCTCGCTAATTATTTTGGGAAAAACCTTTCATTTTTGAACGAGTATTTTTTATCTGCTTTTAATGTATTTAATTAAGAAACTGAGGCAACTTAAAGTACCCTAGAAGTGGCTAACACCTTTACCAGCCGTATGAGCAGACAATTTAACTCGTTCCAAGTTTGCAAGGGCGTAAAAGAAAAGAAGACTGACATAGAAACCCGTCTGTAGCTGTTTTTGTAATATTTGTTCGTCCGTGTCTGAAATCATACACTTTCTCTAAAAATATATATAAACATCTACGTTTGTCAAGGGGTTAGGGTGTTTTTACAGTATATTTCACCCTGTACAAAGCCCGGCGTCTACTAAATGTATAGAACAAAGTTAAGTGGTATTTTATACGAATAGGAGCGGTAGATAGCGGTTAACTCTAGACTTGAACAGGTTAAGATTGTAGCAACATCCTCTTAGGTTCCACAGAGAAGAAGATCGCTGGATGCAGCTGTTCGAGTGGGACTTTGTTCTTGATGGAACACGGAGGGAACATGTGTGTTTTACTACAATGTTAGTAGCATGGTTAGTCCTAGTCGTGGAGGTTAGTTATAACAGAACACAGAAATGTAGATCGTCTGCGCATTTTCCATGGAAGTAGCGATAGACATTTGGAAACCCGATACTACCCACCTCTGAGAGATAGGCTGTAGGGTGGAAAATAATTCGTCACCCACAGGACGATTTTGAACTCTACAAAGGCTTGGAAGGACTAGGCTGCTCAACTCCAGCTCAAATATAACACAAATGCTCTATTTTCGGCATGGTCTGGTTCGTATAAAGTTAGAGGATCAATATATTTTTCGATATTTTTCTATATTTATGAGATTTATCTGGTTAGCTGACTCAAGATTTTGGTCTCAAAGGCTCACTGGTGCTAGATATCGGCTGATTTTGATATTATAGCTCTTGTTATCTATTGAGCGTTTTTTGGGGAGAAATTCTTCTCGCCTAAAAAAGCCTTGTACAATTCTGGCAATTGTCACGTAATTTCTATGTTGTATCATTATAATTATTGTATTTTTCTATTTCAAATGAAACTTCATTATAATTTTTTTACTAAACTATCTTACCTGATTTTTGCTTAATCTCATCGTAAAATACATGCTTCTATTATGCATTTTGTGATTCTTGATAACATCCAACGTAGAATCTACAATACACTCCGCGGTATCCTAAATCACACGTGCATTTTCGATAAATATTTTCGTGGTAACTAGACTAATGAGCTTTACTTAAAGATATCTTGTCTTTACTAATTTAAGCGCAGTACTACTTTGGTAACTTCATATTGTCATTTTAATACGGTTAGATGTAACCTTATATATATATATATATATATATATATATATATATATATCAACAATTGGTTCTCTCACGCTTTTTATTTATGGAATTCAATCTCGGATTCCTGCTTTCAAGTCAATTATGATGATCAAAAATTGAATTGCAATAACAATTCTGTTAATTCCTATTCCTTCACACTCTCTGTCTCCATAATAATGTTTATCCTTTTCTCACTCTATAATACCATTGCGTCTTAGTGGCCTTATTGCCTTGCTCGAAACAATAACTGAAAGACAATTCCCACTAAGATGATTATCACAATATCATTTTTCTATCACGATTTGTTCGTGTGACATATTAAGAAAAGTTTAGACAATATTTCGACACAGTATGACCCCCAAAATAATTACTTTCAATACTAGAACTTGTACAAGTGTGAGAAGATCACAAATGCCTTTACAAATTGGACACAAACACACACAAACACACACACACACACAAAGACAGACGCACACGCATACACAAACACACACACACACACACACACACACATATATATATATATATATATATATATATATATGAAGGGACAGAGAGTGAGGAAGATAGAAAAGCAGACAGATACAGAAAGATGTTACGCAAGTCTAATGCGCTTGTGGACATTTGACCTTTGATATAACCTACGAAAACACTCAACTGCTTAAGAAAATAAATGTCGCTTTAAGAAAGAATGCAGCAGACAAAAGAAAAAAAAAACACTTCTTGACGCTTCATATTCGTTCGGTATTTTCCTCAATTTTTTCCTCTTTATTCATAGTCTATTTCTCTCTGTAAGACTATATTTCTTTCTTTAAATATGTATGCTTGTGGCTAGCTCGTTCCTTGCCTATCCACGCGGATAATTTGATTTCTATCTTTACGATTGGTGACGCCTAGGAACACATGGGAATAGAATTTTTGTAACTAAGGTGCGCCTCTAAATTTGCAAGCTCATAAAGAAAATTTGTGTTGAAGAACATTTTTCGAATCTAGTTTATTCTCTGTCATTCTGCTGTATCGACTAAAGTCATTCTCTATCATTTTCTCATGCAGTTCTTTTTATATGATTATGTAACATCAGATGCTCCACTTTGAATGCATCCACGTGGGGCAAATTGTATTTCACTGGCTACTCTGTGGTTTGCACTTTAATCTGCTAAATATTTTTTCTTTTTTCTTTTTCTATATATCATTGGTACAAAATTGAAAACTAAAGAAGAAAAAGAATATAAAACAGACACAGAAATATAAAGAATATCAAGTCATGTCAAAATGTCAATAAAATCAAAATAGCCAGATCATATATCAACCTCGCAGGAGTGAAGGATTATTCATATGATCGAGTTAAACATATATATAAAAAAATCTCTAAAAACGGAAGAATGTATTCTTGTAAAGTATGTATAGAATATTCTTTTACAGTGATGTTCACACGGTACAAAATCCAAGAGCCACTCAATGTCAATAGTTACAAATTAAGAATCAGAGCTTAAGAAGATATGTGTGGAACATAACGGTTGATCGTAGACTTGAACAGGTTAAAATTTTAGTGATCGAGTAAGTATCTTCTTGGGAGTCGCTTCCACAAGACTAGTATTCGTGGAAAAAGCTGCTCGATTGGGAGTTTCATCTCACCGATAGAATACAATGGGATTTTCTATAATGTGTCTGGCAAGCGGGTTAGTACTGGGAGATGTAGTTCGTCTGAACACATTGCATGAAAACAGAGAGAGGCTTGCGACGTCTCTTTTGTGACATGGGCGTTGTAGGGTGAAAAATCATTAGTCACTTGTGGATATGCTTTTGAAATTTAATGAGACTAGAAGTGACGACTGAGCAGCTCATGTTCATATAGGACATCGGTACGCCATTTTCAGCCTGATCTTGCTCTTGTAAATGTTAGAGTCAGCTACGGGAATGTAAATTTTGGGATTCAGTAGAATCTTTCCATTATATATATATATATATATATATATATATATATATATATATATATATATATATATATATATTGTAACAGCAAAACTGTTGAACTCGTGTAACACAAAAATTATCTATTTGTTAGATTAACATCTGACCCGTTGTATATTAGAAATGATTAAAGATATCTTACTGGAAATCTCCGAGGTTATTATAACATTATTGAACTCTACTTTGAGGAATAATAATGTATAATTACTCTCCAAGCTTAACACAATTATCGTGATGAAATCGATCATAAACGAAAATGACATGTTCATCATTAATTAATCATAGGTAAGGATCGGAAGCTGATGAATAATGGTAATTATGTTCACACACACACACGCACACACACACACATATATATATATTATATATATATATTATTTAAGGATCATTTACAAACTTATTCACGATGATCTTCGTCCTCTCACTTTCTAACCTTCTGTCCTGGAGTAACAAGGTGCTTCAGAAGTTTCACTTATGTTTTCATTTTCAATTATTTTTCATTTGTCTTTGGACTGTCATATCTGAAACTCCTCTCTCATGTGCCAAACCTCCTATCAGTTGAATTGACTCTTTTCTAATTGATCTCTTTAGCTCTAGTTGAAATGTTGGTTCTTTTTACCTGTTGTGAAAACCTGATCCAGTTTTCCTCTCTACTGTCCCCTCTTTTCAAAATTATTCACCGTTGTTTTGATGGTTCTTGAATGGATTTTGAAAATGAAAGCCAGAGTATTTATGTTGGTACCATTACTGAAGGCTTGAATTATTTTTTTCTCACAATTGCTCAGCTGGGAAGACATAGTTGGGCTGACACAAAATGATTTTCACCTGTTTTTTTTTCTAGCTGAATAACTCAAATGACATTTCAGTGATTCTTACAACAGATGGTGTCCATGGTGGCTAAACGTCTTATCTGAAACCCCAGAAAAATGAAACTCAATTAGTATTTTTAAATATTAAATCTTTTGTTGGATGAACAATTATGCTGTTACACGATTTTGCTATTACACCCGGTATATATTTAATAAAGTTCACCCAATACAATCTCTAAATGCCACTCAAGATAGTGTTAATTGCTGAGGTGCGTGATATACACATAAACGTAAAAATTAGGAAAAAATAGGTTACCAGTTTATAGCTGATCTATTGACCTAGACCGGAAGAAGATTAGATAGTAGCCTACCCGGCAGCATCTACAAAGGTCTGTACACAAATAGCGGTTCCTAGAAATAAGCTATCGGACCTAGATCCTCTTATTTTCAACTCAGTATGTAGGAAATGAGAGTAATTAGACATTCACATATGTACGCATAGTATACGAAATTATACTGAAACAAAGGAGAATTAAAAGCAAGGATAAGAACAAAACATTACTCACTGTAAACTGGGGAATAGAATTTGTTTGTCTTTTTCTTAATGTTCATTTGATTGAAGACATAAGAGACTCTTAAGCTAGACTGTTACTGCATGCTCGCCTAAGTAATATCAAGGAATGAGTTTCATGGGACTATGCAGGAAATATAACTACTAAATCTAGTCTTGAAGAGGCCAATATTTAATTCGTGAATGACATTTCGGCGATGTTAGAAATATAGTGCGGAAGTAGACATTAAAATGTACCGGAAACCTAATTCTAAAAAGGAAATTGAACTTCTGCTCAAATGACCGAGGAGGAGTAGGAATCGGGCGATAGGTGAAACTATCTACTCCTATCATAATATAATGAAAATGAAGAAACAACATAACAGGCTGTTGATTCTCGCAATGCAAACGCTGAAAATATATAAATATTCGCACAATGACTAAAAATTAATAAAAGTAAAATAATGCTACCAGGCATTACCAATTTATATTTAAACCCAACTATATTCATTTTGATTCCAAAGGGAAGGTTGTTTAGACTTAGTATATATAGAGTTTCGTATATTAATATGAAGTGTGCTTGAAACCATAGATATTAAGTTTTGGTTTTTGATATAAACATACTCTGATCGTTTATAAATTGACTAAATGAGAACGTTTCCCTCTGATGAAATATAATTTGTTAATTTGTGTAGCTTCGTTTTGTTGTCGTTAAGTTCTTTGAAAATGCCTTAGCAAATACCTATGTATTATTCATCCAGCTTTATACAAATCAATTCTCATTAAAACATTTGTGTTGTTAAAAGATGTATACACAACTAAATAACAATATGCCAAATCGTCATCGAACAAACTGAATCAAAAGGAAATGAATCCGAAATTATTCCAGTATTCTGCATGCCAAATGCATCAGTATAGCATAATGTTTTCTCACTCGAGGCAAGTCTTACATTTAATGAAACGTTCACAGTACTGATCAATATCGCGCGTCTCCAGAAAGATTCGAATTCTTTTAAATACTGATAAAAGGAAATTCTTGAACAATACATCATTTCACATAAACAGATCGTCAGGAAGAACTTCTTTGTAGCAATGTTGTCCTGAAAAATGTCTAAGAGATGATATCAAAGGACGTCAATCAATTCGTTTTAAATGTGTCACAAGTAGAGCTCTATATTTGCAGAGTAAATTTTAAACAACGAAATGAAAAATCCGTTTAGCTTGGGAAAACAGATGAAATCAATTTCAGCCTTATCTTTGAATATGTAGGGCTTATAAATAATCCTTTTCAAATATTAGTTTTGTTGAATGCACGCTAGAAATGCAATGATCAGGTCAAATTTCTTAGATATGAATTACCGTATTCATTTAAGACACACGGGTGTATACAACCAATTTCAGCAAGGCGAATCAAGAGAAAATTAGTAATTAATATAATTAGAAAAATTATTAGTAAATAGTACAGCCTAGGCTACATTTATGAAGTCTTATTTTGGTTAAACAAGACATGATTACAAGTAAAAGAAAAATAATAGGAAAAAAGAACACGAGCCTATAAAAAGTAAACAAAATAAAAATCAAGCAGTTATTTCAATTGAGCAAAACAGTACAGTTACCATTAAAATTTTATTCAACTTCAAATCCATAAAATTCGTCGTCTTCGTTCAAAACTCTGATACTAATTTTCAATACTATTAACATCGTCGAGAAAAATCCGTATAATTTTAGTGAAACAAAGTACTAATTTTAAACGTGAAGAAATTAATATAATGAATATTATCAATGATGACACTTTTAACCTGCATAATAACCTTTTAAATAATGACAATAGTTATATGATATTTGCTATAAAGTCTAAGCTAATATGAGTTGCCAGGTAGCTAATATCGACCGATTATCGCGAATATTAAACCTTCATATAGCATGTAAGAGACAGCAGAATTTTAAAATATTTTTTAGTAAAGAAAAAGTGCGCCTTATATGCCGTCAAATACATTAAACCACAAGAACATGATTTTGAAATCCAGAAGTATGAAACTTAATTTAATTCCAATGTTTATAATAGTCACTTCGAAGAATTGGTATATAAAATAGACGCGATATTTATTTCTAAATCGCGTGAATATATAGAATTTACTCGTCTGTCGGAATTGTTCATTAAGTTATGACAGTAAACGTAATATTTTCCCCTGAGGTTTAACAATATTCCCGTAAATACTATACATATACAACTTCTTACAGCATGAACTATTATTTCAGCCTGACATTTCAGGAGTCTATTATTACTAATTGTTCCTTACAATCAAAATATATGATCAGGCATTATGACTAAGGTCTACTTCGTTGAAAAACCTTTGCTAAAAATGTGAATATTTGCGATCAAACATAACTACACTCCTACGGAAAAATTTTATTTCCTTGTATGGTGTAAATTGATCTTTAAGTTATTCTTGTTTTAATAGGATATTTAATTACGAATAGGCCATATCAAGTTGAAACACCGATTCTCCTAAGCAACGTCTAACCTGATCAGGAACTAGATGGGTGACTTCTTGGGAATAACAAATGCTGTAATCTTCGATGTGCGTGTGGTTTAATGGACAACAGTTTCAATTGGAAAATCTGAGAGCGGAGTTCCAATTCCACCCGGGTTCGTTATATTCGCTTACGTGGAGATGTCCTTGCTAAGGTATGAATAAACCCATTTTTCTCCCAGATGTAGTTTAATTAGTCAAACTTGCATCGGTAAGTCATTATTATCTCTCTCAAAAAAATTTACCATGTAAAAGAAATTATGGCTTTAAATCACATGCTAAAGGTTGATAAGCCGTAAATAAACAAACCAACCAACCAATCAATAAATATGAATAACGAACGCAATATGATAACTGTATTAAGCAACATATTCCAGGCTGTAATAATATTAACAGTGTGCCGAGAAGAACTGAAAAATACAAATATGTGGTAAAAGGCCAAAAGTAGGGATGGAGGAAATATTTCTTCAACCTGTCTTATACTTAGCTAGCCACGATTACTAGCCCAAATATACCACAGTATTCCTTACACCAAAACAACACATTGTTACTTACCATTCATCCTACAGCCACCTCAAAGTCTCTATATAGTCTTAACTAGTTCCAATATGTACAATTTGTCTGTTGCGGGGATAAAAAATAGCAACATTTAAAAATGAAACTCCAATGAATAATTACAATGATTTCATAGAGGAAAGAAATATACATTTTTATAAATACAAAAACATGGAACAAGGCCTACACGGGTATAAGTGAAGGCTGGACATAAATCTGTCTTATTTTAAAATTAGCTAGGCGCGATTATTGAGCCAAACGTACCAGAGTATTCCTCAAACCAAAAGAACACATTCTTAATTGTCATTTTAATACAGCCACCATAATACCTATGTAGCCTTAACTAGTTACCGTATGTATAATTTGTTTGGGTGTACCGCTGATGCACTCTATCCCCAAAATGGTAACTACGTTTTGCTCAGCAGAGATGTAGTATAAGCCATTGTATGTGTTGAACAAAGACAAATGCGCCTGAGAAGGCAGGCTCACTCGCAGACGAGCGGACAGCCCTTACTAGTACAATAGGGTAGACTAGGCCTCATAGATTCATAGCAATAGATGTAGCCAGTACAGTAATGACGTGGAATCACTGAGAATCAATGGCTACGTAACTTAGATGAAGGCGAGTTTTCAATTCGCTGGACGTTGATTGTGATATCATCTTGATAGTGATAAGCTCAACCAGGCCTACATACCCAAGAGCAGCTACTTTTTGATACTAATGTTTAGATTAGCTTCATTCTTTAATTCTGCTTGTTCAGGAAGTCATAAGCTACGCAACATTCACAAAATCGAATCACCCACATTTTCACCGTATATCATTTGTAAGGAAGACGTGCAACTTTTATTCGCGGGAACTGATACGTTGAGGATCATTCTCCTGAAAGGCTGTTTCTATAGACACTACAATCTAGCCTCTTCAAAATATTTTTAACCTCCTTATCGTTATAGCATTCATTTTTTCTTCCTCTTTTTCTTTCACGTCACATACTTTGGATGCTATTTTACATGGATTTCAGTCTTATTTTATTTTATATCAATGTATTTGTGATTTTTTACTTTTATTTAAGATGAACATCATCTTCATTAGTCACATAATCGGCATTTGTCGTAGAGTCACTACGCAACTAAGGACCTGTCCAGTTCTCTCCATATATCCTTTTTATACTACAGTTCATCCAATGCATGACTGAAGTGTCATTCATAGTAGAATGTTATTTTCTGAATGAAGTATTGCTATGTGCCACACCTGGTTGTAGAAGCATTCCTGGTGTTGTCAAGCGGTTGATATCATAAGCATGGTGGAAGAAAACACCTGTTGAGCGGTATTTCATCAACGGAATGCTGTTTTTGAAAATACGTAAGTAAATATTTTGTCTTCATTCAATCACTTAGAAAAAGCCTCTATGTCGAGCCTGAGAGTATTCCAAATAACTCCTCTACACAACAAATATTAGGAGAATGAAAAAGACAGATTTGTACAAGTAACTTATGAGGTAACTGAATCGAATTTCAGTTAAGCATATGTATATTCTCTTAGAGAAAAAACAATGCAGTCACTTAGCAAATATCTAGTGTATTCATAGAAAATAAAGTCACATCCCATGTTGATTGTGAATAGCATATGATTTCGATATTTACATTCTTTAAGTCATTCATTCCTACATACAATCAATTCCTCTTCGCATATATAATAGTTATTTACATTTAATCATAAAACTTATCACCAAAACTAGAAATTTCGAAAGACTTAAACGTCTAATCATTTTCGGAAGGAAACTATTCGTATCTTTAGCAACATTTAAAAGGAGGGAGGAATCTCTGTTGATCGACATTACAAAGAAATGTAGTGACTTTTACTAGGGACAAGATTACAAGCAGTCATAGAAAATAAATTTGGTCACATGTATTGTTGATTTTGGATAAATGGCTTTTCTTACGGGTCTAACCATTTTCGTAAACAACCTGTTCATATTTTAAAGCAACAATGATAATGAAGTCAGAATCCATCCCCATAGACACAGGGAAATTTAAAGTTCATTATTCAACAAAAATAGGCACGGTTAAATAATGGATAGCGGCTCGGATTGAAGAATCTGAGAGACGAGTTCCAATTCCAGTCAAATACATTTCATTTACTTACGTGAAATAACTTTGGGAAAGGTATAAATCTCTTTCTGCTCCCTATTCTTATGGGCAAGAGGCAGGACAGACTGGGTCCTTTAGCCTTGGGTGGCAACAGGCCTAGGAGATGGACAATCTGAATTCAAAATCCGATCGTCTATGTTGGGGCTTGTACAATAGGCTAAAAACTACTCACTTAAAAAAACTGGCTTGTTACAAAAACATCAACGATATCTTGCAGCCCTATTTTCTCAAGAAATTTAACATCATAACACACACACACACACACACGCACACACACGCACACACATATATATATATATATTTAACAAGAGTTTAGAATTTGGTGTACATGTTTAAGAATCTTCATAAGGCATGGCTACTTTTGATAATAGTGAAAAACTAATGTTGATTTTGATCAAGCAGATGAATTATTTCTCTAGAAATATCACCCAATCTCCATAAGGAAAACTGACCCAAAAGCATTATACTAACATTGACTAATCCAACAATTAAGTTAACATAAAACATAAAATTGTTCATAAGTCACTACTATCTTCATAGTCGATATCGAGTTTTCATATGGCCAATTTTTATCCTCATAGTCGATATCTATTATCGTCATAGTCGATGTCGAGGTTTCATATGGTCCATCTATTATCGTCATAGTAGATATCGAGGTATCATATGGCAAATCTATTATCCTCGTAGTCGATATTGGGTTTCATATGGCCCATCTATTATCCTCATCATCGATGTCAAGGTTTTATATGGCCCATCTATTATTCTCATATTCGATATCGAGGTTTCGTATGGTTCAACTATTATGCTCGTAGTCGATATCGGGTTTCATATGGCTCATCTATTATCCTCATAGTCGATATCGATGTTTCATATGGCTCCTCTGTGTAAGAGCGCCTTTATTCGAATACAGTGTCAATGAACTTTTGCTAATCTTACACTGTTCAAACAACAATGTCTTCTGGGATGAACATTATTTTGATAAATGATATATGAGTCCAAACTTAATTTGAAGGATCCAGATCAAATATATGGAGTGAGATATGCTTAAATGATAATGTTTCGATAGCATATTTGCATTATTTAAGTCTTTCATTCCTACATACAATCAATTCCTCTTCGCATATATAATAGTGAATTATATTTAATCATAAAACTTATCACCATAACTAGAAATTTCGAAAGACGAGTAGAAATTAATAATTATGGGACGTAGGAAATTTTCCGAATTACAGTCAACTGCTTCGCAGATGATATAATTGTAGTAATAGGAAACCATGTCCAAAGGTTTCAAAATGAGAATTTTAAACATCGGATTGCATTCTCTTTCGCCTTCTACTGCAATATGTAACGTTTTAAAGTTACCCAGAGTTAAAGAATCATATCAGTGTAATGTCAAGTACCTTACTAAAGTATTAAGAAACAGGAAAATTTCATTAACGAAAAAGGAAAGATTGTGGAATTGCTATGTAATAATAATTCTTCTTTGCAGCTGTAAATGCTGGACTATTCCCGCGAAGATAGGATACATGATCTAAGAGATATGGTTCGACCAATGGATGCTGAGAATAAAAGAGAATTAGTAACGAGGAATTCTTAAGGAAAAATGGATGGAAGAAGAAAATTGAGTTTCGTACCATAAAGAGATGGCACATATAATGAAGAAAGAGGGCTTGTATAATGTGATAGTCACAGGAGATATACATTTTGTGTATAATGATAAGCTACATCCGACCTCTGATCGGGAGATTTTGAAGGCCGTGTAACCACCTATTAATCTCTTTTATCCCCAGGCCCACCTTGACCCGGTGAGATTGCACCTGTTAGGGTCCTAGCCATGGGCAAATATTCAATAAAAAATTGGAGAAAAAATATTACTAGCAATATATTTTTGTGAAAAAATACCAATGCTCCTAAGAAAAATGACCCATAAGTAGTTGATATGCCATTAAACAAACGAAGCAACCAAACAAGACAGGAGATACAAAATTCAAGAGGTACTGAAGGAAGTCGCACGTAATCTACACAACTTGATTTTAAAAATGAATTACAGATCATGGCCTATGAGGGATAGTAATGGTACAAGCATTACATAGCTCAACGAAGGGAGGGAAGTTGTAGATAACCTTATTCGTCCACGACCTGAAGGGACACCGAGCATAAAAGAAGAAAAAAATTCATGAGGCCATTTTTCATACATCATATAAACTGTCAATCTAATATTGAATGAATGCTCCCATTTCAAAATCTAACATCATCAATGCAGGAAATTCCTATCGAAGTACACACTTTGTTTCGGTATCTAATGTCACTGTTATTACAGAAGTAAAACTAATAACCACTTTTAAATAACGAAAAAGGAAATTAAAAATAACGTCTCTTTAGCTTTCCTTATTTTCGTTTTCTGAATAACATTTCAGTTTTGTGTTTGTATGTCAGTTTCGTTGATAGCCGGCAAATAAAAATGAAGAGGCGGCCGAGAGATCATCTTTCGAGCCTTGTCGCAATATCCTTTTAATAAAGATTATAGCTGGAAAAGCAGTAAACATTCAAATTACAAGTGGCTTACAAAACTCTAAATGTATACTGCTATTCTGCACACACACACACACACACACACACACACACACACACACACATATATATATATATATATATATATATATATATATATATATATATATACGTATCCAAACAAGTTTGATTAAAAGGAACCTCTGTCTAAGGTCTGTTTAATTTTTTCATTGTATTTTTCCAATTTTTGGATAAGTTTTTGTCTATTGTGCTCGAAGTTGTGGATAAACTGCCCGAAATTCATATTTTGTTATTGTTTTTTTTTTCAAGTACTTTCGACATTTGCAGTCATTTATCAAGAATCAATGTCGTAGTTAGAATTCCTTTGTTTATGCCCTGGTATCCTTTGGGAAGATGGACGTTTGAAATGGTTTAGCGTGACGTCCTGTATAACAGCTAATGGGAACGAGGACTCACAAAATGATTGGTATCTTTTCATTTATTAATTTAATTGAAATTGTTTATTTTTTTTATTTTTATTCTACTTTATTTATTATTTTTATACTATTTTAATAAAATATGTTCGCATATTAATTATATCATATCCACTATGATATATTCTCCCGTGATATTTCATTCAATGTGGACAGTTTATTTTGTATAATAATAGCTTCTGGATTATTAAGTTTTTCTTTTCATTGGGTGTTGTAAATTATTTTGGTGTTATCTACTCGTATTTGTTTTATGTTGATAGTTGCACTTTGGTAGTTCATGATGTACTGATCGACGTGTGCACGTACTGGACTGAGGTGAAACGTCAGTTAGCGAGAGGGAGTGGTGCGATGTTGTTTTTATTATTAGTGTTGGAGATACAATGTCTCGAGAGCCATATAGACATAGACAACTTATTTTTACGATATCTTTCTCCATAGCATATTGGAAGAATGGTTGGTAGGATCCAGTGAATCTACACATGGCTCAGTTGATAAAGGCGTTGGTTTAGATCCAGTGATTTGACCCAAAGTGTTGTGAGTTCAATACAAGACTACTGCTCTTGTGAGCCAAGAAGAATTGAGTTAAAGGGAAATAACTGCGACATCTGGAATAGGTATGGCACGTGGAGCTGGAACAATCTACCCCGCTAGATAATATAAATTGTTCAGTTCAAAATTCCAATCATCTGATTTAGAACCGAACCCATTATTTTGTTCATCGGAGTAGATTGCTCTAGTTCCACCTTCCAGTTGTCGCAATCATTACCCTTTAACTCAACTCTTCAAGTTTTCTTGGCTCACAACTGATGTAGTCTGGTATTGAAATCACAACACTTTGGGCCAAATCACTGGAACTAACCAACGCCTTTATCAACTGGACCATGTGAAGATATTGATAATAGCCCATATAATGTAAAAAGTGTTTGTTTAATGTTGCTAAATTACATATAGGATAATATGTCCGAAAAAGAGTTTACTTTGGCTCGATAAATCATTTTTTTTATAACAGGTATAGTATATTTGTTGTATCACTTTTCTAGCTGAGTAAAGACAAAATTCTGATCGTGTTTTTGTAAAAGGCGGTGGTAACATTATGACTATTGGCATCGACTAATACGCCTATGAAAGTGATTTTATTATTAATATTGAGTTTGTAAATAGAGTGTAAGAGGGAGTTATTCTCAAAGGTTTCCTTTAGTTTTTAACTTCTACTAAGTCGGTTGCTAATATGAATATGCTGTCGATATAGCGTGCGTATAGTGGGGCTTGGTGAGGTTACTGAAGATTGGGTCTTCCACATGACACATGTATAAATAAGATAGACTCAGTTAAAGTGTACCACCCATCGCTACGCGTCACTCTGTGTATAAATGTTGCTATAGTGAGCATAACATTTTTATAGTCCATCCCACGATTGCAAAAGATGCACCAGTTCGAGTTTAATATGCAATATCCAACGCATCATTAATGGCCCTGCTCGATACTGTTTATTTCGTATTATGACTGACTAGGCAGAATATTTTTCCAACGGTAGGTTTTCGTTTCTTTCTGAGGTAGACTGGTTTCAACCCATGTTTATAGGACTCAGTCTATCTTGCTATTCAACCCATCATTGTGGAATAAAAAATGGATCCATAACTTTCCCAAGGGAAATTGCTCGTAAATGAATATAATTAACATAACTGGATTTCGAGCACAGATGTCCGAATTCACATTCTGTGTCGTTATCCATTGCTCATACATCGAATACCTACTTGTAGATTAAAGGAAAAAGTCCCCTGGTCTTTTCATGTCGCCAAAAACGTCTGTGTGACTCTTAACAATCGCATTTAGGTGAATCCTCGATAACTTAGAATTTTAAACTCCAACTATCAATCTGATGTGCTTTAAATGTACTTCTTATTTAAGAAAATGTTGATCTCATCTCTGATATGACAAAATTGGAAGAGGTATTGCCAAATTCCTGTAATAAGGAAATATTACTGAAATTGGCAATATCTCAAAATCATTCTGTATCTGATGAATAAGAATAATTAGAAAATTAAATCACTATATACGGCCAGATATAAAATAAATACAGCTATGCATTTTATAGGTATTTTGGTATGATAAAAAGCATATTTATGAATCTAAAATCAATAAATATAGCACTTAGTAAAGGTTGAAAGATTTCAGTTAAGCACTGTGAATCAAAGAGAGAATTAATCACTTCATTCATCCATATAAAAAGACCGCACTCAAGACGGGAAGAGGAAGTAACAGAAAGTAGCAGTAACAGTGCCGCAATGTTTATTGAACGTACCATTAAAAGTTATCTTAATAATTGATAGAGAAAATGGCCATTGATTAAAAGGCAAGTTAATAAACAAACCGGAATTTTTTTAGAATGCGACTGTAATAAACCTTGCTAAATAGGAAACGACTTTCTTTTGTCAAAGGCTGCACTTTTCAGATAACTATATTATCTCCGTGCGTATATTTAATCAGATAAAGGAAGGAAGTTCATTGTATTTATCATTAATTTCATTAATATGCATGCGAAAATTATCACTATAAACTATTCCTGATAGATTTATTTATTTTACTTAAAATCCTGTAATATTTTGAAGTGTGCAATGCTTTTGATAATGTTTATCTGTAGACGTTTTGTTAATCTTTTAACGTTTACTGTTAGTTTTCTTTTTTTATCTGATTCAAAAATCTTGAGTAAATTTCTTCCAGTGCGCATGACAAGATTCATGTCTATCAGCGGGTGGGAAAACAGCATTTCGTGCTGACATACACGATTTTTCTTGGTGAAGAGACAACTTTTATTAATATCTCACTACATCAAAATGTTAATATGAGTTAAATGGCACAGTTTATATAATAAAACTGATTGATATAACTTTCAACTCTAAGCAAATTTCCTTCTTAAATATCCTTATTAAATCATGTGTAATTGCCAGATATTTTTAAGCCAACGCAGCTTTACGCCAAGCAGCCTTGATAGAAACGGTTGACATAATTTAAATTTATTGAGCATCATTATTTAAAATATCTTACCATATTATGAAATAAATCATAGAACAATATTTGCAAATATTCTGATATGTTTAGATAGCACTTTGGTTCTTATTCGAAATATACAATGAAAACAATATTTAATTATTCTTATTAAATCAAACGAATTATAGATATTCGTAAAAAAGAGATAATTATGTCAGGAATGTTTATCTGTCGTCAATAGGCAAAATATTATTGCAATAATTTCATCCGTTGTAAAAGATTACTTAAATTTAAATGTGTTATCTTTTCCATATTTTTCATTATTTATTGTTTTTTTTTTTTAATAATTTCACTCCAAGAAATACAATAATGCCACTAGGAAGCTTGGGTGTTACTGGGTGTGAATGAACATAAGGAAAACAAATTCTATTAATGAGAGAAATCAATAAAAGAATAGGGATTAAGAAGAGAGACGAAAACGATTGAAATAACGTTTACATTTCTGAAGAGGAAACTTGACTGGGAATCAAAAAGCCAGAAGAGAGTTCTACAAGCGAGAAGTGAGAGTATAGAACTTACAGTTACATCTAGCCGCTTCAACTGTAAAATGAAGAGACCTGTTTGCCAATCTAGTACTGCACTTAAATTAATAAAATCTAGGTACCACAGAGGAATATTCATCAGAAGAATTACCATATAGTATTTATAGAAAAAAATAACACACTGAATCTAAGGTGAAGTGAACGTAATTAAAGACGAGATGGCAAATCAGGACCAATAACATTACAGCATTTCATCAAGAATCTCTAAATACAGAAAAAGGTGCAGCAGACGAAATCTGGCAGCAATATTCAACACATGAACGAATGGCAGATTTATAAATATCTGTAACAGATTTTGGAAAATTAACTAAAACGATAGTGAACCAAGATCCCTAACATCAAACCTAGCAATTTTGCATTGCAACCCATTATAGTTACGAAGAAAAATCAAAGGCAAATCAAAGATAAACTCTGATCATTTATTTATCACCGACAATTTATATTTCTTATGATCTGCATATATTGGAATTGCATGTATCAATTTGTATGATCTATTTGCATTAATATAAAATTATTACTTTTAGAAAAAAATTAACGGAAATTCCGAAACAAAGGTAAAGTAAATGATATTTGAAAAAATGTAATTGAATGAGATGGATGTGCTTGTTTGTTCATAAGCAGCTGATTCCAATTAGAAACACAGGAAAACACATATATTAGGTGGAGTGTTGAGCCTCTTTCTGTCCGTCTTAAACTGAATTAATGTGGAAAATCCAGTACACTCAATCAACTGTAAAAGGCAATAGTAATAATATAGACTTTTTACTCACTAGTGGAAATTACACTTTGTTCTTAACATAAAACAAGATATATAAACAACGAGAAAAGACTATACACACACACGCACACACACACACACACACACACACATATATATATATATATATATATATATAAAAGATAAAATATCATGCGCGTTTACCTCAGTGAAAAAAAGAAACGATGATTTATGAGTCCTGTTCAATATTTAGAGTTGTTTACATCCTGCACTGTACACACAACTGGGTATTTTTCCTTCATTACTTTTTTGCCGCGACTTATTGTATTTATTTCACGACCCACTGATGCATCAAGACCCGAAATTTAAGAAAAACCTGCCATACAGGACAAATCCATGAATGCAACAAGAATTAAAAGAGTGACTTTCAGGATCACGTTTATTTCGTGATTCGATAAGAAAGTTCATGTTAGTAAGGAATGGTTTGAAATAAAACTGATTTCGTTCCCAAGTCATGACGCAAACATTGATGATGGTGACTTGTAATTTTTCTGTGTTCTGATATTTTTTTCTTTTGCATATCAAAAGAGTTTTGGAATTTTGCTACCTTGTGTGTTTACAATAAAAACAAAATACATTTCTTGATAATCTTTGTTTATTATTTCAAAATATGTAAGCATTGTTTTGGCTAAAATTTTCATTAGGTTTAAAATAAATTCTCTGCTTAATAAAGTAAAGTAATTTAACTATTTGGCCAACAAAATTACTTAAACACATATATATATATATATATATATATATATATATATATATATATATATATATATATATATATATATATATATATATATATATATATATATATATATATATATATATATGTATATATATATATATATATATATATATATAAATCAGTTTCTTAATTTATATAACATATATATATATATATATATATATATATATATATATATATATATATATATATATATATATATATATATATATATATATATATATATATGTATGTGTGTGGGGGGTGTATTTAGACAGCATATCTTCATTTAAACATTTCATTGAATAATACAGATATATTATGTCTATTTTTTTTTTATAATAGTCATTTCTCTTACTCTAATTAACTTCTTGATGTTAAGTTGAAATTCATCAAGGAAAGCACCTTAGTTCTTGTTAACCCAAGTACATTCGATCTCCTTCGGAGTGAATTGCAAAGACAAATTTAGTGTAACTGTGATCGTTGTGATCGTGATTTTTTAAAAAAAAAACGTGTTAACGCGATCTGTTATAATTATTTTAAATTTAGATTTATCATTTGTAGCTATGCTGTTATTTTTTATTTTTATTTTTCCCAAAAAGCGTCTCAAAGTATGGGGTAACCTGCAGAAATGTTAGAAATGAAAAATATCATTTTCATTAAAGGTTGGTCAAATGCATTTATAAAATTTGTTGCTGCCTCGTAATAAATTTTATTCAGCGTTGGTTGGTTGTTTTTGATAAAGTTTAGTTTCGAGAATTTGAAGATTTTGTTTGTTATTTTCATAGTGTAGTATGTTGGTGTGGTCACCAAGTATTTTCCTGTATTGAGAAGGTGGAGATGTCTCTTCAAATGTTCTGTGAAAGAGACTTTATCCAAAATATGAAGTGTAAGACGGCTTGATACGTTTGTGGCACATATCATATATATATATATATATATATATATATATATATATATATATATATATATATATATATATATATAAATATCTATAATATTGTTTTAAATATATCTGTCTGTGGACATAAATATTATTTATTAAAATTATTGTGACAGCTAACCATATTCTGGTAACCTTACTGATAAAACACATTTCTTGATAATGAAACCGTTGAAAGTAGTTTTAAAAAGTAATGAACATTGGGCAGTTTATTCAAAACTTTGTTTCAGCTGTACAATATCTTAATTGAAACAAATTAAATATTGAGATATTTTGTCATTTGAATTTAACAAAATTTGTTTAAATCAATTACTGAAAAAATATATCTTATACGTATATACAATGCTGCACATAAGTAAGCGATACCTCAAGATAATATTTTAAAAATGACATTTTTTCCAGATAATCAAGAAATACTACTTAATCTATACATTCATTAAGAAGAACATTTATTAAATGAATTACATCCATTTTCAAAAAATTCATCTAACTTGAATAAAAATATTAATTACAAATTAATATGTCCAGAAGTAGGTAAAAACTTACACTTAATATTTTGTGAGTCCTCCTTTTGAGGTCACGACATCGACCAGTCTTTTTCTAGAATTTAAAGAAGTTTTTTGCAGCAGTGATCATCAATATTTGATCATTCTACTTGATAAAACTCCCACAATTGCTCGCTATCACACGTAGGTTTCTTGTATGTACTTCCTTCTTTTACTTGAACCACAGGTTTTCAATGAGGTTTAGGTCAGTATATTGACTAGTCTTGAAGACTTGAAATTATAAGTTTTAGCTCATTGTGCCGTCAAAGTGTACAGTTTTGCCTATCCAGCTTTGCAAATTATAATGATGCAGTCGCCATGTTTAATTGTTGTCACCAAATTCTTCACTTCAAAATCCGTATTAGGATCTCGTTAAACATACCGCATATCGTTCAAGGCTTGGGTAACTGTTATCTTCCACTTCTGTACGCTAAAAATTTCCTCCTAACGAAAACCTCTTCCTCGAATGGCACCCGGGCATTGTAAAGGATGAACCTTAATGAAAAAAATGACATTGAGTGATGCATAATTTCCTTACAGATGAAGAAACGATCTTAAATGACTCTCTGTGGTTCTCCAGGAGGAAGCTGAGAAAAAAAATCAGCGGAATATATGAGCAACAAGGAAGTCTTAAGTAAAAATAAGATCTCAAAGAAAACTTAGATATACGATCAGAATTAGGGAGTATAACTTCCTGGGTTACATAATGAGAAATATATGGTCGGGAAATTTGACAGATACAGGACATATTGAAAAGAAAATGGAAGCCGAAAACATCGATTAAAAACCTAACGTTAAATAATAGAACAGAAACTTGGAGAGATTTTATGTGGACCAACGTGGCTAAGAATTCCAAAGTCAGGAAATCTTTTTTTTTTTAATTTTTTAATTGTTACAATGCTGGTTATAGAAAATTTGATGTTTTACTATAGTTATACTGAAATATAGTAGGCACGTGGCGATGACACTCGGGTTCAAATCTCGCCATGGTTGATTTGTTAGGAAGATCACTTCTTGATATCGGTCTTGGAGAGGCGATCCCATCATGCAGCAATTTTGGAAAATGCCTGAAAAGCATAACACGATTTGACCGATCCCTTTATGAGTGAAAATGGATAGAACTCTTCAATGGCAAATGTCAAAGGTTGTGCTAGCACAAAGTCACAATTCATCGTGATTCTGGGTTTCGACATAACACGCTCTTTCCCAGAAGTTTAACTGGGGTCCACTCAGCATAATTGCTGTATAAACTACAAAAGTTCCCTGCGGGTATTGAATAAAGAGCAGACGTCTGCAACAGGGATTGACTTACCGCCCTAGTAGACGGAAAATTCTCAGATACGAGAGGCCAGTCTGTAAACATTGAAATATATGCTAAATTGGTTTGCAATAAATAGTAAAATATTGATATTTCTTAAAGAATAGTACCAATACAAAACAGCTATTCTTGTTTATTTTTTTAAATCAATAAGTTTACTTGAAGATATGTATCAGTCAGTAAAATATATCACGAGTAGAAAATATTAGAGACGGGTACGTGTGAGGTAGAGAGTATCTCTTTCTGTGGGTCGGTCATAATTTTCTTAACCAAGCAGCCCTAAAAGTTATAACCGGTCTTAATTTTACCCAATTAAACACCATCATTTAGGAACTTGACATTATTATGATTAATGTATAGGTGTCACTTATTACTTGTGTCATTCCTAATTAAAGAATACTAGAATTATTTCTATGTGTATCTAAGTGTTTATTGCTGTGTCCATGTATTTGGAATTGCACTTTCATTGTGTATTCCCCAGTACCAGTAAGCAAAAAGCATTCACATAATATTTCATCGACACATTCAAAGAAATAAAATAACCAGCATTTGGAAATACTGATAGAAAATAAAAGAAAGCTCATTTCGCATATATATATATATATATATATATATATATATATATATATATATATATATAAATGAAAAAAAAAAGAGGTGCCGCAAACGTTTTTGGTTGTAATGTGGATTTTTTAGAAAAAAATATTATGCTTTATTTTCCATAATTTTACTACACGTGTTTCTGGTCTCAAGACCGTCTTCAGTTAAAAGTGGAGATTTCCATATATTATTAAAAATAATTAATTTTTTCCTTATGTTTTTCAATGTTAAATATTCTCGATATGAGACATTCTCTTTTTTTGTGTTTGTAACATTTGCGGGACCTCTCTTCTCTTCTTTTTAATATACATACTTTTCTCTCGTTGGGACCACTACAACCTCTTTCTTTCATATATATATATATATATATATATATATATATATATATATATGCTTGATTCCTGACAAATGCTGATAAATAAGATGATGGCTACCACGCAAAAAATTATAATCTACCTTTGGGATTATCTGCGATGTTCCCGCAAAATTACCGAAGTTAAGCAGCATTGAGATTGGGCAATATCGAGATGGGAATACCAGGAGCTGTAAGCAGAAATTTGCGGGTGGTGCAGTGGATTATGATTGGGAAATGTTAAACGGAGAGCCGAGTTTTTAGTTCCAGGTGGATTCGCTATATAGAGATTCGTGCAAATATTCTTGGTAAACTTTTGAATCCATCACTTCTCCCTAATCAGTTATCGGCTAATTATCAGTAAAAATTTTTTTAAAAAATCATAAAATTGCGTGCAAAATATGTAGATGTCGGTATAAAATAACTTACATGCCGCTAAAAAAAAAAAAAAACAACCAAATAATCTGCAATGTGACTTTTTTCTTGAGAGAAAGCGGTGAAAAATCTATAGTTCGGGAAACTAGTAGTTTAATGGTAATAGTAGGGTTGGCCATTTTCTTACAAAGAAACATTTGCAAATTATTGACTGAGTAGCCAGTACTGCCTGTTGACATTTATGAAATATTTTGCATGAAACAGTTTTTCCAACAAAATAGGTTTCTCATATTCAGTAGAGTTTATAGCTGTTTCTATTATTGACCAATTTTTCTTTTATAAAGTTTTGTTTGAACTGTGGCCCGTCAACATATTGATACTTATCTACTGCGAGTAGTGTAAGAAAAGTATCGATTGCAATAGAATATACGTCTACTTCAGCATTAAAAAGATCGAAGCTTATAGCCAATCGAGCAATACGCGTAAATACCTGCGGTCGATGTACCAAGTAGCCGATCTCTTTAGAAAAAAGTCATGAATATTTATATATAAAGCTTTGTGAGTTCCGTTAGTGCATCTGTCTGTCTGTCACACTTTCTAAAATAGCCATACATTGAGCGATCGAAACCAAATTTTGAGGAGAAGTGCAAACATATAAGGGGTTACAAAGTACAGTTAGTTTTACTAGGTTGCATAAAGACCGCTAACTAGGGATTTGTGCCAAATTATTTCTCAAAACAAATCAGTTTTTTCGAATTTCATCGATAGTTTTGCGAAATTAAACGTAATGTAGAGTTTGTAAATCTCGACAAAAATATTAGCGATAATTTCAACAATATTAAATACTTTGAGGAATTTTAACATTCTTAGTATATATATATATATATATATATATATATATATATATATATATATATATATAATTTTGTGTTTTCTATTAGACCCTCCGTCCGTCACACCCAATAAAATACCCATACATTGACCAATTGATACCACAATTTTGGAGAGAAGTGCAACTTACAAAGGGGTTACAAGTACAGTTTGTTTTACTCGAGTGCATAACTTAGTCCAATAAATATTCATCATTCTTTTCAGAAAAAATATTTTTTTTATTATTTAACATACAAATCACTCCCACTATTAAAAAAAAAACAATTTAATGATTAAAATAACAAATACTTATTTAGTAAAAATGCAATACCGTTTTTTGCATATTTTTTCTTGATGTATATATAAGTTTTTTGTTTATAATAATCCACTTTCCAGTTTGCCCTGCGTTTGCGAGAACAATAAACAAATCACAATGCCAAAAGCTTTAAAAGTTGGGATTTGCCTCCAGAAAGAAATATTTAGGTATGGCCAGTTGAATGTTGCATGTTCAAAAGTAAGAAATTCTATGAATTTCTTATTCGCTGTTAAAAAGGAAAAAAAAAATTAAAAAAATAAATTCTCTTAAAAAATATTGCTTACCATGGATTCCTATAAAATTAAATTAAATTAAGGAAATTGTTAAACCGCGAAATAAAGTATTTTCGAAAGAAATCAGTTTATTCAAATTTCATCGATTGGTTTTGGAAATTGAAGGGAACTTTGAGTTTGTAATTCTTGACAAAATTTTAGCGATAACTTCAATACTAAATAATGTAAGTATTTCAGCACGTGTCAGCCTGTTGCAAAAAGTCTCTCGGTTTTAAAAATCTGTGTAGGCCTCAGCTGTCATTATGCTAACAACTCTAACTCTAACTGTATTGTATCTATAATGATGCTCCACAACATCATACAATTGTTTGAAAAGATCTATGGAATAATAAGGAATATGGAAATAATGGTTATATTTTTGTTTTACTTTTAATCGATGTTGACTTCGGATTCGTTTGGTCTTATACACACATATAATGACTGAAACAATATTCGAATTTTGAGTAAATTAGTTATAGACGCCATTACGTCTACTAATTATTTCTCTTTTAATAACCATATCATTAGCTTTTTAATAAACAGATCATTAATTTTTAACTCCTGACATTGTAAGCAAAATCAGTTAGTCCTCTTCTTATGAGATTCATTATCCCGGGGTTGATTTTTGCTACAAGTATACTGAATATGAGTGGGTGCGAATGAGGCAGAAACAATCGCTGGTTGGCGGCTTTTTCTTGTGCGACCTTCACGTAGTTTGTCGGCTGCTCAAGGAAAACTTGATCGTTACGATCATCCATCTATTCTCTTGCATTTAAGAGTCGTTAGATTGTTCTCTTCCCGAAACCTTTCTTTTCTTGAACTCACTGATAAAATGACCTTCTCAAGGAGGGGATTCTTCCAGCTGTATTGCATTAAGAACAACAGTATCGAAGAAGCCAAGCCATCCCCAAATACCACATCTTAGAAAACCAGCAAGCACAGGCCGTACAATCTTTCTTACTTTTTATTGTTGCAACGAATGGGCACTTCGGTGGCAAATACGCACTAGAATTTGGTACTCAGTTTAAGTTAAAGGTTAACGGGCTTAAAAGGTGAATGCTGAACTCCATACAATTTCTTTTTCACCTTGTAACATTTGTAATGTACTTATATATACGAGTAAAATCCGTATCGAGGGAGTGTTGAACAAGGTACATTAATAAGTCCGTAGCCTAATAATGAAAAGTCACCGACTTTACAGAATTGGTATTTATTGAACATAATTTTCTGACTTTTAAACATTAATGACATGCAGAGAAAATATTGTTTTTTTTTTGTCAGTGTGTTTGATACTGGAATTAACATTAATATCCCAATTTTCTTTTTTCAACGAATTGATTTATTGTCAAAGATGTTGACTTAAGATAAAGAGCTCCAGCAGTTATTTACTGTTGTAGAGTTATTTTTATTTTCTATGTGACGTTTCACTTCACGGCATGGGTGATCATATATCTCCATACTTTCCTCTCGTCTGTAGCTTATAGTAAAGTTTGACTTTTTTTTACTATCTCCACAAAGCTTTATTCATTCACAAAATTTTCCCCTCAGTCCATTTTGCCTTCGATAGGTTATGCGTGTAAAAAATTCTCCAATCCTACGTTCTAGAAATGTCATAACATTCTCATTTTGAATAGGAATAGGCTTTTTTGTTTCTATTTTCTTTAAAATTCACTGACTTCTTCAATCCTCCGTCCGTGGTACTCTCACAATCCTTCTGTAGAACTAGACCTGTTGACTCCAGGTCTTCTCTTCGTCTTTCAGATGTCTTAAATATTTATGTGAAAGATTCTTGCGTCATATATTAATATTTCATATTTGCCGTAATACGGAGAAAAAATATATATATATATATATATATATATATATATATATATATATATATATATATATATATATATATGAGAAAAAGTATACATATATTTTTATACATCAACATATTGGGGAAACTGTATAACAAGATGAAAAACTTCATCGTACTAAGTTCGTTATGTTGCTACGACTAAATATGTGCACGAACGAGAGATGCTGGAGATTTTAGAATCTTTTAGAATTTAAATAAAATTTTATTTGTTTAGATATTTTAATATATTATATATATATATATATATATATATATATATATGTATAGAAAGAGAGAGAGAGAGAGAGAGAGAGAGTATAAAGTGGTTATCACATACAGCACCCAGAGGCGGCAGACTGTTATGATATATGTATGAGTGTGTCTGTGCGCGTGCGTGTGTTTGTGTGTTTACGTGTGTGTATGCACGCGTTTGTGTGTGTATTTCTTCGCGTCCATGTGTACGTGTGTGTGTGTGTAAGCCAAAATATCCGATATACGTATGGTTATGCAAGATAATTTATTGAAAAAAAATCAGATCTATACCTATTTAATTTATATATATATATATATATATATATATATATATATATATATATATAATACCAATTGGTATTGGATGGATAATTCAAGGAGGACAGTAATTCAAAGAGAGCTCAGTGTAAGTTACAGAGCAATAAATAAGGAAAGACAATAATTAAAAATCAATTTCCGTTATAATTCTTTTAATGAATATATTTCTGTAAATATGCATCTCATCAGAAATGTCTGAAGCGATGAATATTTAGACAAATATATTCATGAAACCTACTATAAACGAAATTGATTTTATGGTTTTTATATATATATATATATATATATATATATATATATATATATTTAAAGTAATAATCTGTTGGCATATTTCAAGTGTATCCTAAAACAATATAAAAAAATAAATATTAAAATTGATTCACAAATAGAGCTCAATGTTTTGATTAAAATAGCAACATATTTCATACAAAGGAATTAAGATTACATTAGGTTAATGATCATTTTTATCTTGTAATTTGAAATAAAAGTTACAAGGATTTTTCAAACCAGTCAATGGGTGATAAATTATAGAAAAAATGTTCAGACAGAAGAAGGAAGGAAAGAAAGAGAGAAGAAAAAGGTAAAAAGTGTAAAAGGAAGCAAATAAAAGCTAGGAACTAGAGTTTTCTTTTTTTTCATAAATAGTGGGAGTGTTTTGCATGCTAAACAATACAACTTAATTTTTCTGAAAAAAATAGTGAATATTTATTGGACTAAGATACGCACTCGAGTAAAGCCAACTGTACTATGCAACCCCTTACCTGTTTTCACTTCTTCCCCAAATCTAGTTTTGAACCGGCAATGTATGTGTGTTTTTTTGGGTGTGGCGGACGGAGAGTCTAACAGATGTCACATAATTTTATGTTTTCTTCTACAAGGAAAAAAAGGTAATATTTATCATCTAATATATAAGAAGTGTTTTCGAAAAAATTATTCCAGAGGAACTTTTATATATTAGATGGTAAATAATAGCCTTGTAGATGGGAATTATTTAATATAGGTTTAATTTAAAATATATTGATTTAAATGTATGTTATATGAGATACTTCTCCTAAGATTATATGTTCATTTCAATATATTCATTTTTATGTTTTTCTTATTATTTTTCTTATATATAATTTATTTTAATATATCTCTAATTCTGAATGACCTCTCTTTCATATAATGCGTTTATCTCTTTACTTAATCTAATATTATTTTTGTTTTAAGATTTTCTTTATATCTAAACTACCTACTGATTGATAGTGTGTATAAAATAAAAAAAAATCCCATTTCGTCTTTCTTTTCTCCCCTTTTTTCACTTCCTTTATCCTCTGACCACCACTCATATCCAGACTTAAACTACTTTCTAATTTTTGTTTGCTACCTTTCTTTCTTTCTTTCTTTCTTTTCAATAATTTATCATTCGCTGACTGGTTTGAAAAATCCTTGTAATTTTTATTTGAATTTACATGGTGAAAATGATCATTAGTCTAATATAATCTTAATTCCTATTGCTATATATATATATATATATATATATATATATATATATATATATATATATATACATATATATATATATATATATATATATATATATATTTGCGTCAAGAAGTAAATGGAAAAGAGAGAAAATGTAAAACTAATTAATTTATTATATATTTAATATATAATGAAAATTCTAAATAAAAACCCCATCTAAAATTACATGTCAATTTATGACCTTACTAATGCTAACCACCAACTCGTCGTGAATAATTTACATATTCAAAAATAGTAATTATATTGCTAAACAAATCATCCGTAAGTAGATCATAGCCACGGATGATTTTTTCCCGTATTCCCTCAAATCTAATTCAATTCCCCACAATCTTTTGTAAGTTATGGCAATTTGAATATCGTTTAGTATTTGTTTTTCCTGATATTTTAGATGTCACCTTGTATTTATGATTAAGCACATAAATAACATTAAAGAAATTTAACAGGTTTATTTAAATATATTCCTACTGAAATATATGTTTATATCTAAAAAGAAAAAGCCTAAAATAATTCAAACCATTTTTCTTAGGTAAATGGATCGTCGGGAAATAAGCGAAGAAAAACTGTTGAATGAATACAAATAATTTCATAAAAATATCATTGATTTTTTCAACGTCTAGAATACGTTTGAAATATACCTGCAGAAATTATATAATGTATGTGAGAGTGTTAATATTGCTTTTTTCTTTAACTTTTCTAAATGAGGAATCATAAATTTCAAAGTTTGCTAAAAGATATTAACAGAAATAAAAAAAATAATCGAAAAGAAATAAGAAACCAAATAATAAAAAAAAAACAGAATACATATTTGTCTGCAAGTGAAATAACACATGACTCAAACTTGCAAGATTCAAATTCAAATGTTTTTTAATTATCTTACCCCAAGCAAGGCGGGAATTCCACTAATATGGAGGGGGTTAAAGGTAGGGAAAGCAAGAGAAAAGACTGTGTATAGGGAGAATTGAATAAAGAACAAAAGATGAACTGTATTCAAGAAGAAAAAAGATGGCGATTAAGCTTGCATTTAAGGTTTTGAAGATCGTAGTTATAAGATAAGCAAAGAAACACAAAATGTTTCAATGTGAGAAAAGAATTGTTGCGGTAGATGTGGCGGCTGCATTTAGCTGTTTCCAATGTAAAAGAGTAGGACCTAGATTCCAATCACTTCACGTCGGTGTGAAAGTGACGGAAGTCGAGCTGCCTGTTAAGGATCGATTAAATTGCAGATCCTTTTTTTTAGATTTTGCCAAGAATTTCGAGATGAATACCAAGAGCACCACACCAGGTACAGCAACAGTAGGGACGAAAGTTGGAGTTGTAAATGTGCAAAATGGACACTGACGAGAAAAAATATTCTAGCATGACACAGTGACGCAAATGTTCCTTCAGTAAATGCATCTATTGATTCGATGTAGTAGCCCCAATTCAAGTCAGTTGAAAACGTGAGCTCAAGAAAACGCGGTGTGCTACTCTCCATGAGACTAGCATCAGTCATGCTAGTGCTAAACAGAAAAGGTTTCTCTATGTTGTTTAAGTGAGAGTAATTTTGTTTTGGGGGCGCTAAAAGTTACAAGCCATTTCCTACACTAGTTAACCAATGACCGGAGATTCTTTTCCGGAGCAGCAACGAATTGGTTATTGAAACACGAATAAATGTTATTGTAATGTGGATAAATACCTACTTGTGAAAGGATGACATGAAGACAATCATTGATAAAGATATACCGGGTGTAATAGCTCAGTTATCCAAATCGTGTACCAGCATAATTGTCCATCCCATAAAATGATTAATATCTAAAAAAAAAAAAATCCCTTCAGTAAATACAGTTATTGTTTCGATGTAGTCCCCCTATTTCAACTCAGTTGAAAACATGATGCTAAGAGGGCGCAATGGGTTACTCTTCAGGAGTCAAACGTCAGAAAAGTTTCTCTATTGAGGTTAAATTAGAAATTACAAAACAACAAAATACTAGGTTCGCCAGAAAGACCAAAATCATTTAAAAAGCCGAAAGAAAACAACAAACCTTTGCCTCTTGCTGATAATTCAAGTAATTCATTTCGAGCTTGTTCCACACGGTTGCACCATCAACGCTAAACTCTATTGCCAGCGTGTTCTAGACAGCCTGTGCGACAAACTAAAGAATGAGTATCCTGCTTTATTCAATCGTGTTCGGGCTTTATTTCAGCAAGACAATGCGAGGCCACCCTCTGCCAGGTTGACTAGAGGGAATTTCGAACTGATGAACGGTGCTGAGATTCATCCACATCCACCATTCAGTTGCTGCTCCGAGTGACTATGGCCTATTTCGATCAATGGCACATTTCCTCTTCAACACTTTGATGAAGTGAAGGACGCTTGTTTACAGTTTTTTGTTTTTGTTGAAACTTGACTAATGCATGGAATAATAATACAACACAAAATGTAGTTAGAACAAAATGTATTGAAACAAGAAAGTGTACACAATATTTACATATAGTCTCTTGTATATTCTTGGGAAGACCGTTCCTGGAGAATGTGTTGACTTAGTCGCAGTCGGGCAGAGTCTGTGGATTGAATCTCTGGATTCCTTCTCTCGTCTTCCCGGGACCAACCATATTTATATGGTCGATATTCCACTATGTAAATTAGGTGGATCCTACCACAACAGTTTTTTGTTTATTAAATGTCCAGCGGACTGCAAGTTGGGACAGATTCGGTTGGTTGCTGATCGCTGGCAGATCATCGAGAATGATGGGCTTTATTTTGGAGAATGAATGTTGGTGTTACTCCATAAAATTTTGTTGTTTTCTTTCTGATTCCTAAGTGATTCAGGAATTTCTAGCTAAACTAACATCCGGGAAACGTTCAGTATCGTATACCAAATATTCCAGAAGTAAGACAGACGTTAAACGTTCCAAAACTGAAACAATTAGCTGTAATTGAAATGAAATCGGTAATGGCACGTATCCGGAATCCTTCGAAAGAATTCAGGATGTGTAATTATTAAATACTCCAGATTCTTCCCTGTATAAATTATTCACAACATATTTAGTATAGGAAATAATGAAAAAAGATCATGTCAAGGCTAGGGGTAGTTATGCCCAACAACAAACCGCTATAATACTTAAAATTCGTGTTTCATCAGATCGAGATTTTTATTTGCAAACATGGCTAACATCTCACAAAACATGATGCGAAACAAACTGCCGTCTGCATATAATTCATTCTTCGATCGATGGTTAAAAATGGCATCGAATATGTGAAGCGTTTCGGCATACGCGAGGACCATCCTTCCTGGGAACATGTCATCTGCTGTTACAGCCTCATAAACAGATAACTTAAACGACACGACTAGAGGATTTTCAAAAGTAACAAAAACTAAAATGAGTAGCATATGTAACAAGTGAAAAGAGTAATGACATTAGCAACAACTAAAATGAGTAACATATGTAACTAGTTGAGAGAGTAATGGCATTAGCAACAACTAAAATGAGTAACATATGTAACTAGTTAAGAGAGTAATGACATTAACAACTAAAATGCGTAGCATATGTAACTAGTGGAAAGAGTAATGGCATTAGCAACAACTAAAATGAGTAACATATGTAACTAGAGGAGAGACTAATTACATTAGCAACAACTAAAATGAGTACCACATGTTACTAGTGGAAAGAGTAATGACATTAGCAACAACTAAAATGAGTAACATATGTAACTAGTTGAGAGAGTAATGACTTTAGCAACAACTAAAATGAGTAACATATGTAACTAGTTGAGAGAATAATGACATTAGCAACAACTAAAATGAGTAGCATATGTAACTAGTGGAGAGAGTAATGACATTAGCAACAACTAAAATGAGTAGCATATGTAACTAAAATGGAGACATTAAAACATATGTAACATGGAAAGAGTGGAAAGACATTAGCAACAACTAAAATGAGTAACATATGTAACTAGTGGAAAGAGTAATGACATTAGCAACAACTAAAATGAGTAGCATATGTAACTTGTGGAGAGAGTAATGACATAAGCAAGATGCTGACGTTGCACAGTACTCCCAACAAGAGAAAAGAAAAAAAATCTTCAATAATGGAAAGATCATTAACAGCTACTGGACTTGAGAAATCTAATTACCTTATAAATTATTGTAAGAGAAAATATTAATACATTTTCACATATATCAACAATGAATGCCGAATATTTCCTTATATGGAAAGTCTAAAGTCACTATTATAGGACGGCGAAATCAGAATGATCCGTGGAAAAACAAAATCTGTGTTCCCAAAACGAAACAAACCATTACAAAACAGGAAATGTCATCAGAAACTAAAGAAAAATTGTTGAAGTCTCGTGTAGTACCAATCTTCCAGTCACTGGACATTTTCTGTAAAGATTAAGAGAGAGGAGTTGAAATTAGAAAAATCTATTACTACAGAAAGATGCTGTGAAAACTATGGACAGGAAGTTATCAGCAAGATAGAAAAAAAAACAATTTTACACTTGGAACCCAAAAAAGGACAGTTGCAATCAATGGGACATGACATGAAGAAAGTGGTTTTGAAGAATTTCATTCTTACTGGATATACTGAGGGAAAGGAATAAAAAGAACTATCTAAAGAGCTTGAGTAAATGGATCGTAGAACGGGAAATTGGAGGAAAAGTGAAAAGAGAAATATTGCGAAGTGCTTGAAAGGATAGAAAGTTGTGTAGCGCAATGAGCACAGAGATACTGAAGGTAAAAAGGAAAAGAAGACAAGGTCAAAGGACAAGAAAAAAAGGATAAAATCGACAAAAAATAAAAAAAAGAAAGAAAGAAAGAAAAAGAAGATAAGAAAAAGAAGACAAGGAAAAATGAAGAAAGCGAAACGAAAACAACAAAAAAGAAGACAAGGGGGGGGAAAAGAAGACAAAGAAGAATAAAAAATGAAGACATGAAAAAAGAAGACAAGAAATAAAATGGCTAAAATTAGAAAACAAGAAACAAAGAAAAGACATGAATTTAGAAAATATGCTCTCTACGTATATTGGTGACTGATAAAAATCAAAGAATTCTATGTGCTGTAAGCTTCGATATGTGGATGGTCTTATGGATAACGGCTGAGAACTTGAAGTCAGAGAGCTGATTTCAAATTCCAGCACACCGTTATATTCACTTACACGTTAATAAGTAATAAAACTTGGTAAATTTATGAATCCGCCTTTTCTACACGCTCTATGGCTTATTTAGTTGGATGTGTATCAGTAAATCATTATAAATCCCGAAAAATTCCTCGACAAATTAAAATATTTTCTGTCTATAACCAACCCAATCAACTTAGTTTTTGATTATTGTATGATATAAAGATTTTTGTGCTTAACGAATATATAAAATGTTTTAATCTCTTTTTAATGAAATCGAGGCTCTTAAGAGTGATGCTGATTAACGAAATTTTGAAAACAAAATATAATTCTCAAGAATATTCTTTAAAACGTTTCATGGTGGTAGGCTATTTATATCAAGTGAGATATACAAGACTTCATCGAGATTCTTCCATAATGACGAAGAAATTAAATATTCTCTGGGGAATGCAATAATTTAATTCTTGAAATCACTCTGGTAGATATATGTCCGCCTCGATATATTCTAACTTCTTTCTTAAAAAGTAGACCAGATGAGTTATTCATTGCCAAATAGTGTAAATATTACGTTTTCATGCTATACTGTTGGCAGAAAAAGAAGACAATAAAATATACAAGGAAAAAGAAGGAAAGAATGCTAGAAAAACGAAAGCAAGAAGAAAAGTAAAAGACAAGAGGAAAAAGAAGGCAAATAATGTAAAGACAAAAAGAAGGGTAAATGAAGACATTAAAAAGAAGAAAAAAGGCAAGAAAAAAGAAGATTAGAACAAAAAGAAGATGAGAAAAAAGAAGACAAGAGGAAATAAAAGAAGACATATTATATAGAGGCAAAAAAAGATGAAAAATAAAGACAAGAAAACGTAGTCAAGAAAAAAGAAAGCAAGAAAAAAAGAAGAAAAGAAAAAGAAGACAAGAAAAAAGAAGTCACGCTAAAAAATGAAGACAAATAATATAAAGACAAAAAAGATGAAAAATGAAGACATGGAAAACAAGCAAAAAAAAAGAAGAAAGGGAAGACAAGAAAAAAGAAGAAAAGAAAAAGAAGAAAAGAAAAAGAAGAAAAGAAAAAGAAAAAAAGAAAATAAGAAGCAAGTGAAAGAATGTAAAAATGAAAACAAGAAAAATAAAGACAAAAAGAAAAAAGGAAAAAAAAGAAACGAAAAGAAAGAGGAAAAAAGACAAATAACATAAAGACAAAAAAGAAGAATAAATGAAGATATGAAAAAAAAGAACACATGAAATAAAAAGACTAAAGTTAGAAGATAAAGGTAAAGATAAAGAAAAAGAAATTAAAGGAGGAAAAAAAGAAAAAAGAAAAAAGAAAAAGAAAATGAAAAAAAAATAAGATTTGACTAAAACTATTAATTTTCATAAACACATTTGTTATTATTTAGAACTGAATTTATTTTTGATAGACGTTATAGTTATTATCCGTTGCTTGGTATAACAACTGACAGACAAGAAATACGATTTGCATATCAAGTTTTAGATATTATGAACAGACTTAATTAACGATATAACATTATATATTGTTAATGTATGTATTAAATTTAGCGAAGTTCGGTGCACGTAGTTTCTGACATTTCCAATCCATAAGACATATACTCGAAAGAAACTTCTATCAGATTTCCTTCAACATCATCAAAAAATAAATTTAATTATCATCTTACTCATTACGGCTCCAATGAGAATATTGTTCATGTATTCTTTTGATGAAGAAATTTATCTGGTCTTAATTCCATTATAGAAAAATCGGATAATATCACGTTCACTATTGGTTTACATGTCTCGATCACCACCTGGTAAATCTGATTGATTAGTCAGTATCTACTTACATGTCGGAAAGAATAATAAGTGCCTTCTCTCATTTGTCAATCAATACTCACTTACCGCTATCGATCGTTCACTATCAACTCCAACGCATTGGTCAATCAATATCCACTCGACGTTTCTTTGGTCAATATCCATTCTACTGACGCGTTCGTTAAGTATTCACCGTTGTCTACGGGTCAATAAATATACACACTCCTCATAAAATCAGTATTTACTTTTGTTCTTATCACTCAATCTAAATATTTAAGATGACAGGCCATCTATATTCGATGCCACATGTTGGTATTATATTTTACAATATATGGCTTACGGATATATTATGTTGAAACACCTATTCTCGTAAGATCACCAAAGTTACGCAAAGTCGAGTCTAGTCTGTACCTATATAGTTGACGGATTGAGAATGCCGGGTTGTCCAATCTTGGATGTGTGGATGGTGGAATGGATATTGGCTAAGAACTGGAATTCGGAGAAGCCGATTTCAAATTCCTAAATTTCTTTAATTCACTTGCACGCAAATAAGTATTAAAACATGGGAAAAATATGAATCCACCTTTTCTACCCCTGCATGGATTAAATAGTAGGGTGTGTATCAATAAATCATTATTATCCTGAAAATTTTCTTGACTACAGAAAAATATGTTCTGGCTTTAACTTATCAAATAAGTGTGCACCAACTTAGTTCTTGATAATTTATTATATAAAGTAACTGTGTTTAACGAAGATATAAAACATTTTAATCACTTTTTAATGAAATCGAGTCTCTCTAGAGTGATGCTGATTAACGTAATTTTTAAAACGACATATATTTTCTCGAGAATATTCTTTAAAATATTTCATAGAGGAAAGCTATTTGTATCAAAAGAAATATACAAGTCTTCATCAAGATTCTTCTATTATTACGAAAAAAATTAAAGATTCACTTGGGAATGTAACAATTTAATTATTGAAATGACTCTGTTAGATCTATGCCCGCCTGGATATGATCTATCTTCTTTCTGAAAAAGCAGACCAGAGGACTCATTCATTGCCAAATATCGTAAATAATACTTTTTCATGATATACTCTTGGCGAGAAATGTGAACCTTAGCTGGAACAACGGATCAACATCAAGCTTTGTGTTAATATTACTAAAAGTGCGAAAAAAATTATATAGAAATCAATAAAAATGGATTATGGTGAACATGGTATAAAGAAAGAGGCTCTTTTGGCGAGGTGAAGGTCATTCAAGAAAGGATGAGATATGCAATCAAAAGCAATACGTAAATGTCGACAGAGTTCCAATATTGATGCGCTTAAATCGAAGATTAAATCTGAGATTATTCGCAGAAGGACTGAATAGTCCAGCAGATTTTGTTATGTTAGGATTTCCGGAGTTCCTATATAAATGATGGAATAAAAAAAAACTATCTACTCTTTTCAATACACTTAGACCCTGGGATTTGGGGCTTTTTCCAAATGTGATAAACGTGATGAAATTACAAATCATTTCTGACACACGTCGCATATAGCAGCGTGTGACTTTTTTTTTTCTTTTTTTTAAGCGTTTCACCCCAAGCAAGGCGGGAAGCCACTAGGACGCAAGGGGTTACAGAAAATTTGGAGCGAGATCAGATAGGAGTGATAGAAGAAAGGATGAGGAGAAGGGTAGCGGATAGATCAAGGAAACTGGAGATGTTGACTGACATTACATTTGAATAGCTGGAGATTATAGCTCTCAAGGAAACTGGAATAGGGAAGGGAGTTCCACAAGCGAGAGGTGCGAGACATGAAGCTATTGGAGTAGAAGAGACAGCTACATTTAGGAGTTTCGACAGTGAAGGGGTGAGAGCGGGATGCCGGCCTCGTAGGGGGCTAGAACTCATAAAGTCTGGGAACCAGTGAATGCAGCTCCTCGGAGCAATTGCTATGAAAGAATTTTTAAAACGGAGAGAGGCGACGGCGCGTCTGTGTGAAAGTGACTGTAGACGAGATGCCAGACCAGGGCCAATTATATTGCATATCCGCCTTTGGAGCGTATCAAGAACCCCGAGGCAAACAGAAGGGGCTCCAGACCACATATGGCAGCAATACTCCATGCAAGGGCGAATTGTTGATTTGTAGAAATAGAGGATCGATTCCGGGGAGAAAAACTTCCTGGCGCGGCACAGGGAACTAACTTTTCTTGCGGTGGACGAAGCAGTTGACTCAATATATTTGTTTCATCTCATGTCAGCCGTCAACGTGAGACCGAGCAGCCGCAGAGAGTTGCTCTCGAGAAGTTGAGCCTCAGACATTCTAATGGAGGGCAGGGAAGTAACCCTGTGGTGATTAATAGAGAGCAGTTTTGTTTTTGAAGCATTAAAGTTGACCAGCCAATTCCTCCCCAGTTCACAACCGATTGGATGTCCTTTTCGAGACGCATGGCCAGGTTAGTTTTGTCAGTGACACTAGATTTGTTTTTGAGGCAGTAATAAATTGAGGTGTCATCCGCGTAGATGCCAACTTGGGAATTTATGGCGTCAGGAAGGTCATTTATGTAGATAAGGAAGGTCATTTGTATCGATATCAGCAGTCAGCTGAAATCTACCTGTTCGCAGCTGCAAAGTGCCGCAGAAATCGCTTTGACAATTATCTATCTTCGAAAAAGGTCAACTTAATGAAGTGGCCCTCCCAAAAACAAGGTAATCCTGACAAGGAGGGTCACTAATTGAAGCTAAACTGAGTTCTTTATTTTTAGATAAAGCTGAAAAGTCCGTATTTCTATTATGTATGTTGCTGGAAAAATTCTTGGCAGGATCATTTTAAACAAACCCAACTGTTTCCTAGCAGATTCACTCTTGTCTGTACGACTTTCGGTCTGGTAGAAGCACTGTGAATATGATTTTCATTTTGACGCACCTACAGGTGAAAGCAAGATAGCATGACAAGGAATTATTTGTCACTTTCATTGATCTCTCTAAGGCTTTTTCAAGGGATGCTCTATGGGTAGTACTTAGGGAGATGGGTGTTACTGAAAGGATGCTCGGTTGTAGGAGGTCTCTAATCGAACAAAACAAGGTTGTAATGTTTCACCTATCTTGTTTGCTTTGTATTTTTCTCTCATAGTGGAAACGGCATCTGAGAATATTAAAGAATGTGTGAGATTTGAATTTAGGACAAGTGGTGGGTTCTTCAACCAAGAACACTTCAAACTAAGAAGTCAGACGGTTGTGCAAGCTGTTCGTGACCAGCTCGTTGCAGACGACTGTGCATGTGTAGACCACAAACTTGAGGATATTGAATGGATTGGTAACAAAATCTCTCGTGCATTTAAAACTTTCGGTCTGACCATATGCATAAAAAGTTAACTTGTTCATCAGCCTATCTGTAATCATCTGCCAGCTGTTGCTCCCACTGTTTATGTCGAGGAAAATGTCTTGAAAAAGATTTCCTTTTTTTCACCAAGTTTTGCAAAATGTTATCCATCGATCCTAAAATGGACAAATAAATTGAGTATAGCATTAGACATTTTACTTCTGTCTTCGCAAATCTTTTCCTACGATATTCGAAATTCCCCTGATGTTTCGTTAAGAGTGAAAATTATATATGGACAAGTCGTGAGTACGGACATCCCTACTCTATGGAAAAGAATCATGCCCACAAATCATCTGTAACAGAAAACCGCGTGATCGCATTAGAAATAGTAAAGTTCTAAATACAACATGACAGTTACTGAAGACATGCTAATAAAAATCCAGCTCCGGTGAAGAGGAAATCTTACCAGTATGAACGAAAGAAGAATTCTAAAACAACGCCTCTTTGGACAGCTTCTAACAATCAAGACAGCTTTTAGGCTACTCTTCCGTTTTAAAGTTAACCTCGAATACAATGTGAAGCGATGCAGCATACCCTATTTTTCTGTGAAACCAATACTTCAAAGTGAAAGTGCTGGCGTCTCTTCTGCTTCTCGTCTATATAACGTTATATATCCCAAGGGTTTTGGTGTAGCAATATGAGTCAAGCTGACTCTTGTTGAACTTAAAACAACGGCACCTGTCGCACAACTCGATTCAAAACATTTACTTTCGACCGATGTCTATCAGTAAATGGAGTCAACTTTAAAGCGCAGACTGAGAGAAAGTGAGAGAAAGAATATTAATTACATTCTTTAGACGAAGATGACAGGACAAAGAAAACTGTTCTCTGTAGGCAAACGGAAGGAACGAAGTGGGCCTTGCAGAAGGACATAGACGACGACCGCTGAACTGCGAACTCCCCCCTCACTTACGCCTAAACTCTACTTCCCATGAATAAAATCTGGTTTGCTGCTAAAAATTGTTTTCTTCTTCATTCCTGGGTAACGATCTGGCTGAAGGATAATTTTTAAGTCATAAGCGTTTAATTAGAAGGAAATTCACACTGTCGATGAACCTGGTGTCTGGTCTCAGCTGCATTGCAACAGCGTTCAAATATTGGCACCGTGACCGACTTCAGTCTTCGAATCAACGAGAGAAATTGAGAAATCGACCGACGAAAAGAAAAAAATCTCAGAGAAAGCGACCGAGAAAAGGAGAAATTCCAGTAACATATGTATATACGAGGGAAAATTAGCTTCCGCTAACATGTATATATTAGGAAAAGCTATGAGAAATTGCAAAAATAAAATATCTCTTTGAAGTTTATTAACAAATAGTGTTAATTCCGTTAAGCAGACATATCATAAATCAATTCTACATATGCGTATATATCGTGCCACACCAGGATAAACATATGTAAAACGCATGGAAAGGTCAGTGTATGTCCAAATGAAATTCAAGTGATTTTCAAATAAAACAAATATTTGAATTATTTTACATGGAATATTATAGATTAACAACCATAATATATATTTATTTAGAGTAATTAGCATTATAAAATAAACCTCTGCAAAATATAGGTTAAAATAGTTAATGCTATTCCAGAAGTTTATGCAAACAAGTAAGAAGGAAATTGAACGTAACTTAACAGATTAGAAAAAGGTTGTTTATTCATCTTAATATTTATAACTGCAATAGAGTTTTTTCTCAGAAAAATCTGACAATAATTGAATAAAGGGAACAGAAATCCGATATTCTTTTACAAAATATCAGTATTAATTGTGGAAAAAAATAGATACATTGCTCGATCCAGTTTTATACCATTTGTGATCGTGTCAGTTTTTAAATTAATAGTAATCATTCGCTCAAACCTTTCAAAATATTCAAATAATCAAGCATTTTCCTTATATTTTCATGAATAGGATTTACTTGATTGAAGTATTGGTGGTTATGACAATATTAATTAACAGAGCACTTATATTTAATTATGATGAAGGAAATTAATGTTAACAAAAACAGCATCAGCGTTATTAATTCTTTAAAATTCAATACATATCTAAAATATTTATGTCATTGCAATTATAATGGCATTCACAATCTTTTACATGAAATCTAAATAACACTGATCGTACATTGTAACATTAAGCTTGTAGAATTAGTAGCAACTTTCAGTCTATTTTAATGTGTGAAAGTATATAATCATGATATATCAATAGTCAAAATGTTGTCAAAATTATATAATACTAGATTTTTTTTTGCAAAATCCAGTCATTCCTATCAAATCGTGAAATGTAAGTTGCCATACACGACCATTCTTCTACATCCTTTCGTACTAACATTGGTATCCCTATGTTTCAATCCATGGTCCTACAGCGTTTTTAATCTTCATTGACGACCTTCTCGATGACATCAGCTCTCAACTTGGCATCTACGCTGACGACACTAACATTTACTCCTGCCTCAATAGTAAGGCTGCTCAGTCCGACAAAGTCAAAATGGCAAGTGATAAACAAAACGACCTAAAGACTGTCCTAAACTAGGTCAAAATATGGTTTTCAATTTTAACGCCTCCAAAATTAAATTGCTCTCCATTAATCATCTGAGAGATCCCTCTCTGCCTTCCTAGGAAAGTAACTTTTTGCGTCTTCTCGAAGTCACGTTCTCAGTGCGGTGGAAAGACTATATTGAATCCATTTTTAGTTCAGATGCATAGAAAGTCGGTTCACTGTGTTGGGCGGGGTAAGTTTTCTCTCTAGAATTTATCTTGCATATCTATGTCAACCATTCGTCTATGCTTAGAATATTACTGCCATTTCTGGTCATGTGTCCCTCATATTTACTTGGGACATCTTGATAAGTTTCAAAGAAGAATCAGCAATATTATTGGTCCTGATCTGGTTCGGCTTCAGTCATTTGCCCACAACCGTAAGGTTGCCTCTCCGTTGCCTTTTGTGTTATAAATAATTCCATGGTAATTGTTCGGATGAGCTCGTTGCTATGGTACCTAGACTATATAAATTTAAGCACAATACGTCTTCAATGAACTGGGAAATCCTAATCCCATATGTTTGTTAATTATCAGATAGTGTTAATAGGAATTTAAAATAAAACAGTGTGTCTAGGACTTATAGAAATACTTATGAATCGCCTGTATGTATCAGGAGGGTTTCAGCTTATAACAACCTTGATGGACATATCTGTGAGAAAAGATGTCATAACTGCAAAGTCTCGGCCAATAATTACATCACTTGATTGTTTGTGTAGCAAACACATACCACTCCTTAAATGTATTTGAGCTATGTAATACAATGACTCTCTGAGGTAGCTATCACAGAGTACTTCGGTGATTATGTTTAATGAAGAGCGAAATTGAAGCTGTGTTCAGAGCAACTGAAATGTTCAGCAATCATATTTGCCTGCTTGACATTGATGAGACTGATGGGGAGTGATTTGAAAACACGTGAAGGCTCCTGTGCATCCTTTGATTCAGGGCATAGACAAGATTTTCATAGATATAGAAAACATTTCATTTTCCGGCAAAAGTTGTTTAAACTTCTTAAACATTGCAGCAAATAAACTAGGCCTGAACAACGACAAAAACAATTTGATCAAGTCCAGCAGCTTTCGTAGAGTTAAGATTTCCAATCCGTCTAGAGACATCACAAGCCAAGATAGTGACATAAAAAAGCTTGTGTTCTTTGGTAGAGATAGAGGAAGTCTGCTTGAGAAAGAAACTGGTCTTCTAACGTGAAGTCTGAGACATTTCCTTCTACAACGACTGATTTTATGATATATGAAAACTTTTGGTGTCATATTCAGATTGCAGCAGCTCAATATGAGTAACCGGTGTTTCCAAGTAGAACCACATATAAATACTGCAGGGCTCGACATTGATAAACGTCGTTAATAAAATGGGAACAGGTGTTTTCATCGTTATTCGGCCGACAAATATGAGAAACACACGATCATTTAAAATAGTAGGTACTCGCAGGTAGAAAATTATTTAAATCAATGCGAATTTGATAGAAGCGGTTCAATTTTTAAAATCTCTCTCTCTCTCTCTCTCTCTCTATATATATATATATATATATATATATATATATATATATATGTAGAAGTTAGATAGATAGATAGATAGATAGATAGATATTTAAGAATATTTATTTACACTAACTTCTAAATAATTCTAAATATTCTTGCATTTTTCAACTGCTATTTTCTATATTTTTTACCCGTGTGGTAGATTTAAAAATACTTACTTTCACTTATATATATATATATATATATATATATATATATATATATAGAGAGAGAGAGAGAGAGACACACACACACACACACGCACATGCACACATACATACATACACACACACACACACATATATATATATATATATATATATATATATATATACTATGTATGTGTGCGTGTGTGGGTTCATAACTACACGAGAACCATCAGGCATATTTCCACCAAATTTGGAACATGGATTGTACTCGATACTGGATATGTCTGGGCAAAAAAATTAATCATTTTTCGAAAATCAATAACCGATAATCAATAAATATAATGTTTAAGTGGGAATTTCCATTAGTTTGGTTGTTTTAAAACTTTCAGAGTTGAAGTGTAAAACCGTGAGGCCGATTTTAATGAAACTTGATAAGTGTATGCAACTTACTGTCACGCTTATTATACGCTATATTGATTTTTCGTTTCTTTCGACACTGGGAAACGCCAGAGTGCCTCAATTGGGCCAGAAAAATACAAAATATCTCGATTTTGATTAAATTTTGCATGTTTGATACGGTCTTACTTGAGATAGAAATCGGTTGTCAGATTTTTAAAAATGCATGAGGGGGCCCTCGAGATGACCCTATAAAACCCTTGATGCCGCAAATGCTTTCCAAGTATATTGTATAGCAGTATTCCCCAATTTTAACTGAAATTTCAGTACATATTGAGATTATATCAAGTAACTGAAGTAGTCACATAGAATTCACTGAAAATCAACATTGGGACTCTCACGAGTGAGGGGACCAGAAGGGAACCCCGAAATTTTCAATTAAGTCTACAGCATTCACCATAAAGTCGATTAAATGGAAAACTTAAAAAAAAAAGATGTGCTTTATTATTTCAATTACTATTAGTCTTAAAACTGTTTTTGGCTTGAAATTTGGGATCCCTAGAGTGAACCAAAGGGACTCCCAAATTTTATAATTTACTTCGATTTCGACGGAATTTTACATGTATGTTACAATCTTAAAATGAATCAAAAACGATTATCAGAACTGCTGCTACTCGAGCTGTCGAAACTTAGGGGCAAAGAACAATTCTAGACAGTCTTTGGGAACGCTGGTTTTAAGCCTTGGGACGGTTGCTAGGAGAAGTCTTTGTTGAATATTTTCTCTTTCCAATGCATGTTGTTCATTCGGTGTAGTTTGAGCAAAAGCTGTCAACAAAGCATTTCTCCTCAACAATTTTCGAAGATCGATTGCGATTAATGTACTCTTCATTTGCGGACAAATATTTTTTGTATCTTCTGCGCTTCTGTAAAAAAAAAATCTTTCTCCTGTTATAAATGTTTTCACACTTTATGTCATTATAAGTTTTCGCCATATAGATAAGAGGTACTGAAGAAAAATCTTCTTTATTTTAACTTTACAGATTGGATGAGGTTCGTGATCTTTTTTTGAATAAACCCAGGCAACGCCGGGTAATGCGGCTAGTATATATATATATATATAAAATCCTATTATCCAAGCATACATAGATAACTTATATCGTTTGTATCATACTTATTACGGTTTCATTAAATTTTGAAAAACCTAATATGACATCAAATGTGCATCTATCTTCAGGATATTGAGCACAGTTCAGCAAAATCAATAACTGTAATTTCAGTTGGCTGTGCAGTTCCTGCCAAACACGCTGTAGCATGTCTTGCGTAACATTCTCCAGCTACTCAGTGATTCTCTGCTTAACTTCCGCGAGGCTTGTAGGAAATAGGAAGGATACAGACTTGTCCTTTTACATCGAACAAAATCACAATTTGTCAAATCAGTTGAATGTGGTAGCCATTTCAACAGCACATTGCTATTATCACTGGCACGCTCGATCTATCTTTCTGGTAGAGTCCCACTGTGTTCGCACAGTCAACTAATTTTTTAAACATTTCGTTAAAATTTGAGATCATTTCAGTGAGAATTGGCTATGTTGTTAGACTACAAAAATATGACAATTTTTGAAGGAACAGCCTTTTTATTTACACTGGCTCACGAACAAAATGAATGAGTAAATTATCTAGGTTCTTGTTTCGATATATCAACATTCGTTGAGTTATTTAATGGAGAAATCAATTTTTTAAAAAATTATACTACGGTCTATAGGGGAAAATGTGTTATATTTATAAAAATGCGTCTATAAGTAAACATTGATATTATTTATAGCTGATTCCATATATAAACATTAGCCCTTTTTATATCTGAGTAAAAGAAAACATCGGTTGTATTTCTAATTGTCTCTACTGGCCGTAGATTCATATTAAAATGTGAGTACTATTCAAATATTACTTTCAGTAAGGGTATTATCATGTGGCCTCTTTAGAATTCAATTTCTGTGTAATTCCCAAGTATTCGAGCTTCTTGAGGGGAATCTGAATGTGCTGTAATGGTTAGAAAGCTTGTCTCACATGAACAATTACGACTGAGTTCGATCCTCACTGGTTTCCCCTTACTTTCAGCATTGTGCCACAGCTAAGCTAAGCTACGCTTAGAAAATCAAGAGGGCACTTCAACGTGGTGTAATGTTTAGCAAGTTCGCCTCCTTAGGTCAGTTATTGACAATAGCTAGTTCGTTCCTCACTTGGTGTCCAATACTTTTGGCCTTGTTCCATATCTATGCTTAGTAAATCCCCATTAAGTCTTTTCTGAGTTATTTTTGTTTTGTTTGATACTGGAATTAATTATCCTAAGGTATTTATTTGGATGATTTGCCATTAATAACGTCATCTTCACTTAGCAGTTCCACTCCATCTATTGTCGTATCTTTGCACAGATTTCTTTGAATAGTAGCATAGATGTGTTAAAACTTTAATGGCGGACCTCTTCGGAACGTCGGGTACTTTAAGTAACATCCTGAAATTCGATATAGGTTTCGATTTTAAATAACCTAGAGATGATTGATAAGCTCTAAAAATCAATTAATATAGAGATTTTTTTTTCTAAAAACTAATTTCATCGCTTGATTTACTAATATATTTACTTTCTTATTATTCTTTGCGAACAATTTTGCATATTCTGTATGAATTGGGTTATAGAACTCGTGTACTGTCATTAACATCCCGAACCTCATGCTCTGATACAACCTTTGTAGAAACTGGAGTGATTATTTTTAAGATATCATCTCCTTTCTCTAATTTCTACTTACATTTGTTTCTAATGTTATTTTTCTTCGAAAATAGCCATTTTCATACTTCTTAATTTCTTCCTGTTTGGCTCCGAAGTAAACATCTTTCTCGTTGTGATTTGTTTTTTATGTCTTTTTTTTTTCATTAACCGGAAATTCAGTTACGTCTGTTTTCATGAGTTTGGGTTTGTTTTATGATATTTGACAAATCTAATTTATTCTTGCCAATCTATGAGGTTATCGAACTTGTTCTGTTTTGCCCAACTTTGTATCTACCTTTGTAAATGTTCAAAATTCAGTGCCACCTTGGCTATGATATCACAGTAAAGACTGAAAACGCATATTTGAACAATTCATGAAACATACCATTTATTATTATTATTATTATTATTATTATTATTATTATTATTATTATTCTATTTGATTATATCCGCGACAACTATGCCAAAGGGATATTATACATATTTCATTAACTTTCAAATTAAGCCCATTATAAGTTGTGCGTTGTGGCGTAATGGATAATGGCTGAGAAATTGGAGAGCCGAATTCGAGTTCCAGTTGAGTTCGTTATATTCACTTACGGGTAAATAAGCTTGGGAGAAGTATTAGTCAATCTCCCTCCAGCCATGGGTTGAATAGCAAGACAGACTGGGCTCTAAAGATTTGTTTGGAAACCACTCTACCACAGAAAGAAATAGCAACTTACTACTGGTAAATATTCTGCCTAGTCAGTCATTGATCAAAAGATACATAATAGACAAAGCGTGTATCTCATATGGCACTTAACTGACTAAGTAGATCATTTCTGGTTGTTTTCCCTTTTGACATATAAACTATATATTAAATTTTGCTTTGTATCTGCCATAATATAGGATTTAAAAAAAATATTTTCTGTTCTACAATTCACTGGGGTTAAATTTCTATTTCAATCTACAATACAGCGCTTATATGATCACATCTGCAATTTTAATTTGGCTTTTTCTTTGAGAGTTCTCGTTCAGTCAACAGAGTGGAAATACCAGGTGATGCTAGCTTGGATTTGCATGTGAAGAAATGGATAAGTGCTCGAAATCAGAGAGCCGAGATCCAATTCCAGTTTGATTCGCTATATTTATTTAGGCGGAAATTATCTTGGCTATGGGTTAATTAATATTTATCAGTAAGTCATTATTATCTCAAAGAATTTCTTACAATCTGAAAATATCGTTTTTGGCCTTATACCTACATATACTGCAGAAAACGAATCAATAAAATAATATTGTAAATATTAACTTTTAAGAATAATAATCATATTAATTTATCTTCGTTATTCTCCTTAATGATAGTTCTTTTCATCAAATCATCTCTTTGTCTCTAAATGGCCTTTTCTTTTAACACACACACACACATAGACATATGGTCTCCTTGTTTAAGTTGATACTTGCCCTCAGTTTCCTCTTTGGAGTTACAAGTAGTTCTCTCGCTCAACTGCAGCCCACAACTTATAATCAAGGGGGTGCAGTCTGGGGAGTAAGGTGGCGGGATGTAAGGAGTGATGTGATTGTAGAAATTGCTTGACAGCCATGACTGAGCTCTCCTGCTAGTGTGGCATGGCACAGAATCGGGGTGCCCGAAATAGGGACTTCCAGTGGACTTCCTCTTGAACCAGGACAGCACTACCTCCTCATTGCACTTGATGTAGGACTTCGTGAAGAGTTCGAGGCCCTCCCCAACTCATTTGGGACTTCTTTTATCAGAACGATCAGAATGAGTTTTCAGATTTGCCGTCATTTCGTAATCACTACTACACTCATCCAATTATTTCCGAATACTCTGCACCGTTCTCAGATTCACACACAAACACTCTGAAATGTTCGTATTGCAGCTTTCAGTGCCATTGTAAAACAGTGCAGAATGTCGTTTCAAAATTTCTGGTGGAGTGTATTGCGTCCTAGTGCTCTTTTTCTCAATGACGGTACCCAGCTTAACCTACTCTACTGTTTACAGACAGAATTCTCCATTTATTTAATTAGATGTAGATTAGAGAATTTAGAGAAAATTAAATATATAATCTGAACGAAATGCGTAAAAAGCCTAAGTAACTACCTCAAAGTTAGATGTGGAGAAAGATTACCATAAAACGAATGAATATTTTAAGTTACAGACCATGTTCTTTTACTTGAGTTTTCTGCGAAATCACGTGAAAGTAAATTGTTTTCAAATATTACAAACAAGGCTAAATAAACATCCATTTTCGGTATAATGTATATCAAAGCATCGAATCGCTGATCACGAAAAAATGTCTTTGATCGTCTGGACATATAGAAATAATGGAATGTCAAGGATTGTACGTCAAGCCTTTTTTTCAGTAAACTCACTTAAGGAAATGACCACGAGATAAAAGGACCTACTCAAAACATCATTGAAAGCCACTATACTTGCGTCTAAATCTTTTGAAACACAAGCCAATCGTACCAACTGTATTTAGTTTGTATTTCTACAGCCAAATATGTAATTTGAATGAGACGCCTAAAATAAACTACTTCAAGCAAAAGTTTATAATTAAACAATCAAACTCATTAGGATATTTAGTAAGCGTAAACTTAAAGTCAGTACATGCACTGCTAACTATTAATAACTATTAGAGAATTTCCATTAACATGAACAAGTTTTCAAGCATTGAGGACATTTGTATAAACTCGATTTTTAACAATAATCAGCCGTTTCTACATTGAAAAATAACAGAATAATTCTTCCGCTTACTGTATGTGGATTGCATTAAAATAATTATCAACAATAAACATAATTGCAATATTTAAAAACCGAAAATAGATCTTCAGTCGTAGCATTTTATTGGGGTACTGAACTGTGAAATGACTTACGCTCACACGCAAAATTGATGAAAAATTAATCGAATAAAATAAATCTCCCAGCGAAGAGATCAGCAGAGATGTGAATGGGAAAGGGGATTAAGTAAAAGTGGATCAAATGTAGCAGAAGGGATTAGATTGAAATGGTTTCTTAATAAATAGAAACTAAACTTAACTGCATACATCTCTTATCAGAAATATATTTTTTATTACGCGCATGTACTTGCCCTACATAGATATATTATACCTTTTTTGGAATCAGGATGATCCCAGCTTAGAAAATCTGCGATTCATCCGCTGCTTGTTTATCTACGTTGATCTAGGGCTTCTCCTAGATTCCCCCGCTTCTCACTGGTTTTGCAAGTATTCCTTGTTATGGTGGACCTTGATTTAGTTCTTTTATTTTCATTGTTTCGCACTCTGAGTCTTTTAAAGAATTTGATCATCAATTGATTCCTCTACCCTTTTTTTCATCTACATAATCATTCGAACTAGCTTCGCTTTGTACTTTCTAGTAATCTTGGATAGATTTTAACTGGTCTGCGTGGGCAACAATATTTTTAGCATTCTTGCATATTAATGTCATGTATCCTTTTGGCATGATGATATTCACCTTTTCTGGCTCGTTTTGTGGTATCGTTCTGTAAATCAACAGGTAGACAATGTTCAGTTTTTTCTTGCTGAGAAGAAAATGCTTTCAAACCGATCTTTGTTTGGACCATTCGTTCAGCAAACCTATTTGATTGAGGGTGGCAATGACGTGTTTTATATGTGACAGACAATCTTCCTTAACCACAGGAATAGATATTCTTCGCAGAATTCAGGAGTATTATCAGTCACTAATGTTTTTGGTACTCCATTTCTAGCAAATATTATCCGTAATATTTGGTTTACAATAATATGTTTTTGCATCGTCGTATATTATTTTGATTGTTTTTACATTGGTGTCACGTGATTTGCATACGACTTGAAAGTGATTTTTCGTTTTACATTTATTGCATGTCTGTTCCTTGCTTGACATTTTTCTCTTTGATTCATGTTTATAGTTGCAATAATTTCATTTTATCATTGTTCCTTTTTCGTACATATGTCCCTAAGCTCAGGTGGGTTTTCATTTGTATTAAGTTTTTCATTTAACACTGTTTTTTGCATGAAGTCAATTCAAGATTCTAAAGTGATTTGGTTTGTCTGTGTTGTCTTTGATCCGTAATTACTTTCTGTCCTCCAGATGTTTGGTCATCTCGTAACTTGGCACATGCCTCAAAGCATTTTTTTCCAAATCTTTACTTATTCAGGTTATTCAGTGTTCAACAGAGCCCGTCAGGTGAGGCCATTTTGTTATGATGTCCAAACTTAAAACGTAGATGTTCTACGTACCTCCTCTCAAAGTTGCTCGTGAACTATGGTTATGGCTCTCTTTATGTTAACTATTAGCTAAACCAATCACATTATTTATATTAAGTTTAAAGTAACATAAATTTTGATTTAATTTCTTTTTAAATTCGGTTTAAAACCTTGAATTGCGGAAATCAATTTCATTTCTTCAAACTGCCACAGAATCGGAGGTAAAATGAGACGTTTAGTGATGTGTGATTTTGAAGTTTGTGATTTGACGAACTCAACACAATTTAAGTTCTACGGCGTTTATGATTGGATGAAGTCAATTTTCGTCCGGAAATAGAATTTCGCATCAAATTGAAGTTTCGGCTCAAATTGGTTTTTACGCCCAAATCTTTCATTTGGCCGGAATCAGACTTATAGCTCGAATCTGTGTTCAATTGAGGTCTTGAAGTTCCATGGAGTGTATTGAAGAATTTAAAGTTATTTCTTTAAAATTTTCATTTCTGCATTTTAAGCTGAAATAGAGGTCCTTTTAGGTTTAACATAGAGGCCCAATCTACAGTAGCTATGTTAAATGTCCGCAGCAGTGCGGCTTTAAGTTAGTTGCAAATATATTCAAATAATATTTCGTTGAAATTTATAAAAACAACTATACACATTCAAAATCTAGGCATTCATTTACAAAACAAAGAAATAAATCGATCTCCATGGTGTTAATTTCTGTTTCATAATATTTTTGGAATTATCTTAAATTTTATCTGCAGATTTACAAATGGATCAGTTTTCATCACATGAGTCAGTTTCTTTCCATTCATGGCAAAGAGGGAAGTATACAAATTATAGCTAACATTTTTCCAAAAGTTCATCATAAATTTAATTCAAAAAATATTTTATTCTTAGAAGAGTTAAGATTTTCAAGCATAAAAAAGAGCCGACCCTAGGCAGGATTATCGAATCAATCGGAACGACCCTTTCATTAGTTGTAAAGTATTTGATTCTTCAGGTGCTAAATAAAGACTTGAATTCAGAGATTTTTTTCTCCTACACCGTTAGCCAACGAAGGCTATAGAACCCAATCTATCCGACTATTTACACATAGGTGTTGGGGAGAAGGGTTTGATTCATACTTTTCCTAAATGTATTAAGTGAATGTTATGAACTCGACTAGAATTGGAACTCGTTTCTATGAGTCCTCAATCCGGGCAGTAAGCTATTAATCTACTGTTTACTCCTTCAAGCATGAAAGGAGGAACATATTCAAGAACAGTATGTTAAGCATAACAGATAAGAGAAACATGTAATGCGTTGAGACATGGAAAGATTTTCAGTATGAAAAACCGAGTTAAAATCAAGTGCAGCAAAAATGAATAAAAACAAAACAGCAAGAAAACATTGGTTTGCTCCTACAGTAAGTATCTGGAAACATGGGATACATCATTTTCTGGGGTCACAATAATATATCTATTGTTACATCTGAGATAGAGGAGTTATATTCTGTATCGGTGGGTTGATGGGTAGGTAATTATGTTTAGTAGCATACCAATCTCTATGGGTTATTTAATGCCAAAATCTAAATATTTTGAACATATTATGGTTTCAACAAACTATAATTTAAAAGCAATTGTATGCTTTCAACTAGTCTTGAGATGTAACTCACGATTACTACTTCACCAAATCCAGGAACCAAAGCTTTAACCTGCAAGGCTATTGCCTGCACTGATATAATAAATTTTACATTTTTTATGTCTTAAATATGATAGGCTATTGTCTCATGGAATAATCCAGTGAATTAAAATGCTCGTGAATTTGGAGATATATTGCAGCTTGTTTGGATTTTATTACGAATCTAGATATATAATAGCAGCAACAGACCATATATGCCATATATGGTCTGTTGCACTGTTCAAGGAAGGACGAATTGTAAATTATAAATTCTGGCGTGAAGTTTGTCTAGCACGAAACAGTGAACCATCTTTCCCAACAGTAGATTTAGCAATATATTATTAAATGCTGGATCAAAGAAAATCTTGTGTCACAAAAACAGTTGGTTGGATATTAGAAAAGTCTGATTTATAAGGGAACGTCATTGGTGTGATGCGTAATTTTTACCAAAATCAAAACAGGCTTCATAAGGTCAAAACAGATGCCTCGTGAATACACAAAAATTGAAAGAGTAGTAAGATAATGATATATTTCATTCCCAGATGTATTTAACTTGTACACCGAGACTGTTCTAAGGATTTAGAATAACCATCAGTATTTATTGAAGAACGTTTTAACAACGTCAGAAACGCTGATATAAGTGTGATGATGGCAGACCCAGGAAAAAATGAAATTATGACTCGTAGTAAAGGAAAGCGAAAAGAAAGAGGTAACTTTTAACCTTAAAAGACAGAATGCATTGTCAGAAAAACAGGTCATACCAAGCCATTATTGATGGGAGAAGCAAGTAAATACTGACATTTAATTATGTATGTAATTCAGTAAAAAGCAAATGGAAAATGTTACATAAAATCTGTCGACGCATGTTAATACCGTTAAAAATATTCCAGGGATTAAGCTAATACTTAAAATGCACGAACATCAACCAAACACAGATATTTAAATATCTGGAAAAGTTTTAACAGAGGATAGAAAATAGTGGACACCGAAACACGTAATGGACTAGCGAAAGAAGCATTCATAAAATTATTCGAGGTGCTGTTAAAGGGGAAAATTTCTTAAGAAAAAAAAAGAAAGTTTGATTGATATGTAATATAGGTGCGACGTACGAGGATAGCAGATGAGGCGGAATGATTGAAAAACAATCAATGATTTATAAACAGTTTTAAAAAGTCATATGCCAAATATAAATATGATTTCAAAATTTAAAATATTATTATAGATTATTTGTAATTGCACGTGCGATTTCCATTATTTTTTGTGCTGTGTCGCTTAATGACGTAGGAAATCATGGCTCTCAAGTTATCACATCGCTTGTAGCTCTTAGCAAGTATCTTCCCTCGGCCATCTCCCCCAGATCACGTTCTGTCATCCACTTGCTTAAGCCCACTATATATGCCATGCGTTGTTTTCCAGTGTATCTCTTTCCCTCTATTCGACCTGCGAGTATCAGATTCTCCAGGCCCTCTCTTTCTCATTACGTGTCCCAGGAATTCCATCTGCCTCTTCCTGATGTTAAATATAAGCTTCCTCCTTGTTTTCATCCGCACCAAAACCTCATAATTACTCACACGCTCGGTTCATGATATCCTTAGCATCCTTCTGTAGAACCATACCTCCGTAAAGTGTTAAGAATATAGTAACTAAGATCCACGAATTGGAGGAGAGACTTATCCTTGATTTATTTTCTGACTTCGAATACATGGTTATTTCCCTTTAACCTTCTATCATTGCCTTATTTAGGGTAGAGCTGCTTGCTCTTTTTCATCGGGGCTTCTTTTCCCCTGAGCCGCTATCTTCGTTTCTTTGTCAAAAATATGATCATACCTTTTATTAAATTTGTATACTTTAATAATATTACAAGTTATTTGTATTATATATTATGTTTATCGAACACTTGGTGGTTGATTTTTAAATGTACTTTTTATCCCATAATATTTGCTGTGGCGCGTGCAAATTTTCATTCCGAAAATTGTGACATAGAGAGAGAGAGAGAGTACCCCTCACACCCCGAGGTGGATTTAATAATCAACAGTGCTAAAGAATTAGGATGAAGGTGCTAATTACTTGATAAGAAGGGATTCCGGAGTAATTCCATAAATAAGTTGTTTTTTTTTTCTCTTTTTTTTCTCTTAATAATTGTTTCTGTGTTGAGTTATTAGCTACTTAAATGTAATAATTCCAGAGTGATTAAGAGACGGATTCGTTAAAGTAAAGTTTGTGATAAATGGCGAAATGGACATTTGGGTGGTCTGAATGGCGGAATTCAACCAGACGGGATAAGTGGTTTTGGCAAAACTTAAGAAGACGTTGTCTGTGGAAGACGCAGCAGGAGGTCCGAATCCGATTTTAGTATCTCTTAAAAACTGGGCTCCTGCTTAGTTTCGGGGACCGGAAAAGCTTGCATGGTGCTCAAAGGCGATTTGCATATTAAAATTCGGGGGCGGTGCCTAAAGATGGTTTAGCACCACCTCTCTATATATAAGCTGTTTGCATGCTTGAGTTAGTCAGATCGCAGATCGGAACGTGGCAGAACGCAGAAGAGACGGCTTGTTGGAATTTGCTGGTCTGGTCTGTTGGTTGTCCTGCGTCAAGAAGACTGATCGGAACCAAGAAATAGAAATAGAAATAGAACCCGTACGAATCCAGATAACTTCGTCAACAAAGCCGTGAGTAAGCAGACTGCTATATCATAGGGTGCAGGCGAAGATCCACGAATTACTTCCCTTAGATTAGCCGAAATTGTTTTGGCAGAAATTTTCCTTCTCTCTCTCTCTCTCTCTCTCTCTCTCTCTCTCTCTCCCCCCCTGTCATTTCCGACTCCAAACCAGTGAACCTCGTTACGGCATTTTGTACTCGTATAAATTCTTCGGTAGTGACATAAAAACAGTGGCCTAAACAGGGCTCTTTGTACAGGAACCGAAAGAGTTGCTTATTTTTTTTCCATGTCTTTGCCGCTACGACAAGAAACTTTTTTTTTGCATGAATAGTGAGTTCCTTTCAGCGTATTACCCAGCCATTTAATTCGCCCTACCTCCGGATCGTTCTGAGGGATCGAAATACTGCTGTATCGAGTTAAAAACAAGCAAGTCCCAAATATAATCGCACCGGTAGGAGTCCTTACGAAAGTAGACAGCAAAAATTCCTTGAACCATGAGAAAGGAGTACTTGGAAAATTTAACCGTAACGTAGCATATTGAGAGATAGGGAAAGTAATTGTGGTAATTACAAACTGTAGAAACTTAACACATAGAGAAAAAAACTGTTAAGATCCACAAGAGATAGGGAGTTGTGTATAGCTATGGTCGCCTATAATTAGATGAAGTGGAAAGCTATATTGGATCCATAGGTCAGCTGCTAAGAAAATTGGTTCTTTGTGTCGTGTGAGACAATTTTTCTCTCGAGAATCTATCCTACATATCTATAGGTCTACCAATCGTCCATGCTCAGAATATTGCTGCCAAATATGGTCTGGTACTCCTGCTATTTATCTAGCGCTCTCCAATTTGCGGATCTTAGTTACTATATTCTTAATACTTTACGGAGGTATTGTTCTACAGATGGATGCTGAGGATATCATGGACCAAGCGTGTGAGCAACTATGAGGTTTTGGTGCGGATGAAAACAAGGAGGAAGCTTAAACTTAACATCAGGAAGAGGCAGATGGAATTCGTGAGAGACAGTTGCGATTTTATTGAATTATTGGGACTTGCCACATAGTTTATTTAAAGTTAGGAAACGTCCTTAGAAACAAAGAAAATTGCTTTAACTGCTATGTAATATCCAATCTATAAACACTTAATAATGTAACATTTTCTCACAGAAAAATTTAAATTATAGAAACGTGGTTCTACTGACGAATGTTAATACCGTTGAGAGACCAGGTGAACTACATGGAAAGCTCCCGGAAATTAGGAACTATATAATACTTACGATTAGAAAGGGAAACTTAAACGTTTTCCGAAAGTTTGACAACCACAGGAGATATAGAAATTAAGTGAATCGCTATGTTACCAAGAATTTATGTATTTAAGCGCGGCACTAGATTTTCGTTATTTTAAAGTGGAAATCAAATAGTATATACTAATAGTTTTTTTTTCGTACTTCTCGCTTGTGTAACTCATTCCGGGATTCACAGTCAAATTTCATCTCATCCAAGTCAAACAGACAGCTGATCTAAAAAATTACCAACAATCTATTGTTAACGTAAGCATCCTTGTAGCTTTTCTATAAATGTTTTGAATAACTTTCCTCCATGGTACACAGACTTTATGAAATTAAGGGTAGTACTAGACTAGTGGCATGGGATCATGATTGTCCTACTGAATTGGATAGATATAACCGTAAGTTCTATGCTAACGGCTTCTTCGCTTAGACTGCTCTTCCTGATTCTTGCTTCTCAGTAAAAATCGATTTTCAAAATTAAAGGCAATTTGAATCGTTGAGGTCTGCTTTCTTAATTCCTATTCTTTTATTGTTCTCATAATAGCCTAGGTACTTAGTGAACTAGACACGTAGAAAATTTTTTATGAGTTACGAAATGTTCTTAGAAAGAAAGAAAAGTATTTTAACTGCTATGTAATATTTAATCTCTAAGGCTTTAATATTAACTCCAAAATTAAACTGCTCGCCAGTAATAATCTTATAGAAGCTCTGACGCTAACCTCCACGAAAGTGACTGTTGCATCTTCTCGACCTACGGTTCTCGGTTGACATGAAGTGGAAAGCCATATTGGATCCATAGGTCAGCTGCTAAGAAAATTGCTTCTCTGTGTTGTGCGAGACAATTTTTCTCTCGAGAATCTATCCTAAATATCTATAGGTCTACCATTCGTCCACGCTTAGAATATTACTGCCAAATATGGTCCAGTAATCCTGCTATTTATCTAGAGCTCCTCGATAAAATCCAAAGAAGAATTAGCAATATTAATGATCCTGATTGACGGGCTCGGCTTCAGTCACGTTCCCACCACCGCAAGGCTACCTCCATGTGCCTTTTCTATAAATAACTTCATGATAATTGCCTGAATGAAGTCTTGTCTATGGTGCCTAGACGGGTCGTGTCCCCACCAGTTGATAGTTGAGTTGGCAAGATGTAACAATAAATTCAATTCTAACAGTTTATTTTCTCGCGCTTATCGCTTGTGAAACTCCTTACCGTCTCCAGGCTTTCTAACTAATTTTAATATACAAAAACTAAAATGCCATGTCAATCGCTGTCTACTGACTGCCTGATTATTTTTTTCTGTTCCTATTCATTAGTAATATTTCTGCATTTAATTTTCCACACGCAGTTATCCCTTGCATCTTAATGGCTTTATTGGCTTGCATGGAGTAAATTCGATTTAAAAAAAAATTTAAATGGCTAGAATAACCGTAAGCTCTTTGTTAACAGGTTGTCTTTTCTTGCATTTCTTGCCTCTTGAAGCATTCCATCTTCTTGCTTTCCTGAAAATTTTGATCTTCAAAAATTTAAATACAATGTCAATCGTTATTTACTATGTTCTTGGTAAGTGTTTATTGTTCTTGCTCCTTACTATTTTTCTTTTTGTATTCTTTCACACTAAGAAATACCACGTGTCTTAGTGGCTTTATTACCTCAACAAAAAAAATGCAGGATGATACAGCATGTAACCTATTTAACCGTTTTTTTTATAGATGACAGAAAAATAACAACGGTAAAGATTTAAATATTACATTGGACAACAGAAATGAAGTTGTATTGTGTTCTGATCACCCACCTGCTGAAAGGAAACCGCACAAAATTATATATTTAACATTTTTTCATGAACTTTGTTACACATTTCGTTTTGTTTGTTTTGTTTTTTATCCGTTTTCTTTGTTCTTTTATTTTCTTTTGTCCATCTTTTTTAACTTTCCATATTTATTTCACGTGATATAAATTTATGGAAACGACAATAACAAGCAGATTTACTCACCGTGGAATTTCTTTAATTCTCCAGCATATCTATATTCGAGACAGTTCCGGCTTTAAAATTTTCAATCAATATCCACTTAGCTGTGTCAGTTTTTTTGTTTTTTTAACAGGGGAATTTTTTTTCTCCTATGGCCACTCAATCGTCGATCAAAGAGTAAATATCGAATTACTTTTTTGTACAGTTGCAAATCTCTATCTATAAAATGCACGATGAGTGTGCGTGTGTGTGTGTGTGTGTGTGTGTGTGTGTGTGTGTGTGTGTGTGTGTGTGTAACGAATGCACGGCCGCAATTTTCGACGGATTTGCATCACAATTTACATGCACATGATCCAAGTTAGCGGGAAGGCTAAGACCGACCTTGCATTTCACAACTCCTATCGATAGTGGAAGTAATAGATTTTTTCATGCTTCTACGGCAGTTTTCATGTAGTTTTCGGCCAATTTCTACTGGCCAGAATGAAAGCCTATAGCTGTCTGCCACGAATAGGCAGGAAGATTCGATTGGCCAGCGTGAGAACCAACAGCTGACTGACACGAATGTTAACTAGCATGCTAGCATGCGAAAAAAAATCGATGGCTGCATTTGTCACAAGTGTGAAAAATTTAAATCTGCATGGCACTTTACCCCAATTGGCTCATTCGCTTGCTTAAACTCAACGTTGATTCTGATTCCGCAGAACTGGGTTGAGTGTGAAAAAGTATTTGTTGTTAACATTCTTTTTTCATTCGGTTTTTCCAGTTACGGGTCTTTTTTTAATGCTGCTCGTTTTGTGTTCATTTTGTTTAGTTTTTTTTTCGTAACAGATTTAATGTTTAGTTAGAGCTTAGAAAAAAATCGCAGTGTGAGATAGGCAAGAAGTAAGGCATGTAGCAACATCAGCACGGCAAAGGGCACTCCTTTAAAGGCAAGGAAGTGTAAAAATATTTTAAGTCAGTGATAGCGATTGCTACATGAGTCGTACGATTTTTGAATCAAGCACGGGCAACGCCGAGCCATGCCGCTAGTGTGGTATAAATTGAAAGTATTGACACTTTACCAGGGTCTACATGCAAGTGACTCCTTCACCGTTTAAGAAGTATATGAAAGGCGATTAAAATTATTGGAAGGACACGGAAAATATATCAGCAATTTAGAAATCAAAATTATCAGAAAAAAAGAGAAACATGGAGGTATATCATGGAAATTAACAAAAACAGCCGGAGACAAATTAGATTATGGATGCAGAAAGATTCTAGAAGCTACTCGATGTCTATTCTGGAGATTGTACGCAAGTAATAAACATCGAATATGACCGTCAACTTCCTATCTCACAGGTCATTCTTTCAATTCATAAAACCAGTGGGGTAGAATGTTTCACGCAAACAGAACAACGAGTGATAGGGAGAGAGAGATTCTTATGCTCCCTATGATGGAATAATAATGGTAAAGGAAACAGTATATATATATATATATATATATATATATATATATATATATATCAAGTTGTCTGGAAGATACATTTGAAGTCAATTGTGATTTTATTGAATGAATTTACTCTTTAATGTTTCAAGATATTTTGGTGTAATTCTGGTAAATACACTGCGTTTCAAATTGTTAACTAAGTGATTTTTTTTTTCATTTTATCCAAAACCTACTAGTCAGAATTTAACGATTTTTCACAGTATAATGGCGAAAATTCCGAGGCGAGTTTTCCTACGGCAAAATTGTCTACGGCAAATGTTCCGGATATGCATTTTTTACTGTTCATAAACGCTTTTCTGCTATCCAAGATCGATAGGAAGTTTATACGAGTTTTTCGTGTCACTTTTGTATTTAATCTGTCGTTGAGTAACAAATTTTTCACCCCATCTTTCCTCATTTTTTAAGACAATGATACATCGGCTCATAGAGATGATATTGAACTTTCTCATTTACATTTTAAGTATCACTGTTCTTTTGTTTCCATTTTTCTAAAACTTGCTCAGATTTCCGATTCATGGTATTCTCAGCATAATTCTGTAGAGTTAGATTATTGTTGCTTCAAGTCTTTTCTTCATCTGTGAGGAGATTAACCAGTATTCTCTTCCATATAGGAGGAATAACATTACATATCAGATAATTAACATTTCCTCTAATTTTAACGATATTTTTCCATAATAATTTTCTTGCATTTGTGAAGGTAACTATCGCAATCTCAATTTGCCTTCGGTATTCAGTGTTTACTTATCGCCTTCATTTCAATTAAACAATACAAAAAAAAAAAAAAAAAACTCGCCATGATAGAGTGGTCCTAAATATGCACTGGAAAATATGCAGATTTTACGAGAAGGAAAATGTAACAAAATGGTAGAAACTTTACCCAGATCCGTTTACAGAGAGGAAGACAGACTGTAAGAATTGTATGGGTGTTTCTAACAAACATACAGACAGAAAAATCAAAGACAATCAATCAGAAATTGTGATCAAAGACCAAAAAACAGTGCTTTCTTAGTGACATGGCCGCCCTTTCAGATTGTAATGTATCTTTGAAGATCTACAAAACTATCAAAATACAAGTAGAAAATCTCAAAAGTCACATGAGGACATCAATAATTCCCTCGCGATAATTGAAAAGGCTTTGATAGACTAATTAAATTCCTGCTGGACCATCACTTACGGAAATACCAAAAATGTACACACAAATAAAGCCCACACATTATAAAGAGCTTTATCATCTATGCAAATTATGTGTGAACTTAGGGTTTGTTTGTTTATTTCTTTACAGGAATGATCAATGGAAAATGTCATGAAGCCATTTCTGAACTTAAGTCGCTAGTTGGGACAGCAGAAGGAAGAGTGTATACAAAAAATCCAAGGAAATACAAGGAGATGCTAAAATATGATGGCGTCTATAAAAACAGACTGTTCATTAAGATCGCATCTTACTTCTTTTTGGTATAGAATTAATTGAACGATTTGTATTTTGCGGCTTATCAACCTTTAGTCTGTTATTTATAACCAGGAAGCACTTTTTTTAGATTGTAAGATATTTTTTTTTTGGAAATAAGGATTTATTGATAAACGTCTTACAAACTGACCCATAGCTGGGAGGAGAAGATATGGATTCATACCTTTCTCAAGGATATCTGCGCGTAAGTAAATATAACGAAAGCGATTTGGATTTTGAACACGGCTCTACGATTTCCAATTCCGAGCCCTCATCCTTACCCCACCAACCACATCCAAGCTTACGGTACCTGGTATTCACAGGTGGTCACTCAAATAGATTCTGAACAGGTTCAACGTGCTTAAATTCTGTGATCGAACTGGAGAATTAGTAGATAAGCCACAAAGTCAACGACAAGCCGGCGCTTTTTCTTGTTTACTTCAACTCTATACTCCTAACTCTTGTTCTATCTTATGCAGATATAACTCCACAAATTAAACTCTTCCTTCGATGAGCATTATTTAAAAAGTAAGTAAATTAATACAAAGTAAACATTAGTACTTCTTGCTAACCGAAACTGTACCAAATTCTTTTGCATTGTAACTAAAAGATATTATGATTAACCATTGACATAAAGTTCTTTCAAGTATGATTCGAGAAGGTGTATAAAATATCGTCGTTAAACAATTATCATGTTACTTGCTAAGACTATTCTCCGCAATTGCAAAGAGAATATGTAGAGAGAGAGAGAGAGAGAGAGAGAGAGAGAGAGAGAGAGAGAGAGAGAGAGAGAGAATATTAATCGGTATAAATGGAACGAGAGAAGACGGAGAGAGACGATGATAAACAATGTGTACTGAGAGATAAATATGCAGATATGCAGAGGGAGAGTTAGAGAGAAATCCATTATACAATGTCGCTTAGTTGTTAGAGATTAAGTATATATATACGTGTGTATATTTGTATTTGTTGGCCCAGTTGCTGAGTCTTGTTTAAGCACGTCTCCTCATTATAATCAATATGTAAGATGTTGAGGAGAGGAAAATGCTAAAGTATTCTAAAAAACTGTTTTTTTTTTTTTTAATTTTTTAAAGACAGTTGTTTAAATATAAATCACTGATTCACAGAGTTTAGTGAATGGCTTATCTGATGGTATAAACACAACTTATTTTTAAAGAATAAACATCGCAGCTTTAGACACAAGTTGCATTCCCGTTTTAAGTCAAATTGGCGCAAAATATTTCCATCTATGCGCCATTTCCAGTTTTATCTTCAAATTCAAATTATACCCAGGTCACTCGCTTTTCGTGTCATGAACTGGGTTGGTTTTCTGCTAAATTTCACTGCGCCCTTTTTTTGAAATTAAGAGACAAAATACACAAGAGAAAGCCGTCTTATTTTCATGAAAATTATTAAAACATAAAACGCCAGAAACTTCTCCATATACAAAATACTAGAGGATTTTACCATCCGGGATAGGCCAGTAGTATTTCATACGTACATATGAGGTATCTACCCATCCTGTTTCTGATTTTTTTTCATGTTTTTTTTTCGGACCAGCTGAAGTATAAATCATTACGACGGAAGCTGTTATGTTCTATGGAAGCTCAGTCTTGCATAATTGTCATTAATCGATTCTATAAATCTAGACGACTTGAGTTTTTCCGGTGTTGTGAGGAGGTTATCCGTTACCGGGACTAATATTCCGCTGCTAGACCCGTGCCCACATCTCTTTTTCCTCTTTTTATCAATGCATCTCGGCTGATTATCAGTTCACCTTCACCGTGTGTTGATCTCTGATAAATCTATACCGATCATTTACAGCCTTTTTTTTAATGTTCCCGCTGTAACTTGTACATTGATCTTCGTCTTTTTCCTCAGTTCTGAAGCTTTTTAATTGCTCTCTCTCTCTCTCTCTTCGTACAGCTGAAAGATACTCACAAGGGGTCGTTGCATTCTGAAGGACTCTAAACATACCGTCGTCAATAGATACGGCAAATGCTATTGTTATTGGCAGCGAATCTCTCCTCTGACCAAACACTAACTGGTCAATAGGGAAAACTGCTTTGTAAGTTTCAGTCCCTTCTCGACCAATCCATTAATATCCTATCATAAACGAGCAGACGCTGATTTTTTTCCCAATCATCAAGAACAGCTGATATCCCAATGAAGATCATGTCCTTTGAACTTTCGTTAGGAATTGTCATAACCTCATTAATGATTCTGGAATGGTTGGCGGTACCTTGTACTGTTCCAGAATATACCTAAAAACTCCTGACACATTTTTTTTTATTTTTCATTTCAAGAGTAAGATAAGATAAAAACTGGGGTATTTCTGGAGTTCTCTTTTCGACCTTGGTATATTTCCATATGTTTTACGCTTTTTTTGTAGCGAATGTCTTGTTTTCTACCCCACAGACTTTTGCCCACAAACTTTACAACTTATCTCTTTCACTAATCTGTCACTATTCCCATGGCAAATATACTGACGATTGCCATTCTCTAAATCTACCTGTTCAAACCTTTACAGCTTAGCCACGTTGGGCTACAAAGACAGGATCGAATCATCCGTATTTTCTTTGTTTTGCATTGGCAAGAAGGAAGTTACACTCAGAGAGCTTCTTCCGATTTAGAGCTACTTTGTTTATGCCTCTCCGGTCTACAATCATCAAGTCCAGAGTTAATACTTGTCTATTCTCATATTATCATAATGTTCATTTCGTCTTTCGTATTCCCGGAGGATTAGTGAATGTTGTGACAATTCTGTGATTTTATGAAAGCGATTTTTTTATTACTTTGGATTTAGCTAATTATCTCTTGTCCTCTAGGGAGTTTCGGTGAAGTAATTGATAGCGGTAGGGATTGAGTAATCAGAGAGCCGAGTTCGAATTCCAGTCGGATACATTGCATCCATTTTCGTACTAATACCTTCAGGAAAGTTACAAAGCCTCTTCTTAATTTTGGTCAATAATAGATAAATAGCAGGACAGAGTGGATTCTATAGTCTTGGGTGCAAGTGGTCTAGGAAAGAGTAACACTGAACTCAAAACCGGTGTGGAGAGTGTTGGGCTCCATCAGGCTATATTGCACAAGAAACCCCACTTCTACTGCGGTTTGCGGTACATGTGATGCCCTTACGACCCTCAGGGTAACGGGATTCCCGCGCGAAATTTGTATTATTTAGAATATTATGTGTATACAGCGATGAATATTATATGTATATAGAACCCGAAACAGAGGCTCTATATTTTGATATAGAACGTATCAATTACGGCTGGTTAGTTTGAGTTCTTTGTTTTTTCAAACCCATAATACATGTCCGTCACAAGCAATAGAACGTAAACATCAGGCTCCTAATCGGTTGGTCGTAAAGTATCCAGCTTATTAGCCAGCAGTAATGTTAATGTTGTGATTAACAGTTTTCATACAGCAAAAGTTAAAGATTCATAGACGAAACAATAAGCTTTCCTGTCGACTGATTTTTTTTTATGATAATAGTAAGATACAGTGAGAATACATTGACCAACTAGACTGAGTTACATTCGATTGATAGTTAATACATTTTTCATTAGTATTTTCACCAGATTCATCTGAGATATGTCTTTCTTTATGTGGGTTTTAAGAATTAACTACGTGTTGCCATACTGCATCAGTGCGCGATGAACCCCACTTTTTAGTGATTCGTTTCTGATTCCAAATTCCATGAAACTGCAAAATATGTCATTGAATTCGGGGAGAAGTAAATTATTTTTTAATACTTCAGCCGATGTTTTTATATTTTTTATAGCTTTCTTAAATTTATCATCAGTAAGTTCTTTAAACAGATATTTTACATGATTTGATGTATATTGATATCTGTTCTAATTCTGAGGGAATGTTTAGCTTAGTGTTTTCACGGTTGGAATATTATTCAAATTATTTTTGAGATGTTTCTTGTTGGTTTTGATTGTAAGATATTATTGTAATTTTTCGCTTTTATCTACATTTCAACGCATTGTTTATGTTTCTTTGTTTCATTAATTTCCTTTCAGATTTTCCGGAGATATAGTTTTGCCAGATCCTTAACATGTTTTATTTTTATTTTCTTTGTATTCTGCCTTCTATTCTCTTTCATTTCTAATTTCTTACTTCAATCTTTTTAAGTCAGTATTTTCGTCCAAATAGTGTGTAATTTTCCTTGTAATTTTATCACGTATTTTGGTTAATGGAGATATGATAACATCATTTGATACCTCGATATTGTTTTGTTCAACATTTGATGTTTATACAGTCAACCAGTTATGTGTCATGCGTGATACACGCTTAGGCGATCATGTATCTTCATATTTTTGGCCATTTCTTTCAAGGCTATAAAATCCGGTTGTCTTCTAATTTACCAATAGCTGGGAGGAGAAGTGAATTCATACATTTCCCAAGTATATTAGCACGTAAGTGAATGTAATGGATTCGACTGGAATTCGAACTCGGCTCCCCGCTTCTTCAATCCGTTTCGCTATCCATTACTCCACCGTGCCTCTCTTTCTTACAAAATTCTAATCTTAACCTTTCATTTTAAAGGCTTCGATATCATATTATATATGAATGAAAGCGAGCTATTTTTTTTTTTAGCTGGTGTTGTCAGTTTACATACAAGTAGACTGTGGCCAAATCCAAAATAGGAGTTATATAATCTAACATCTGTCACAAAATGGCTAAGCCAAGAATCCGTGATGCTAAAGCCAGTAATCTTTTTGATAAGGATATCTGTGCTATTCCACATGATACGGAGGATTTCATGGGAGGATCGAACATGTGTTTACTACAAAATCATTAAAAGTCTTCTTAGGGTCAGTTACTGTTAGCGCTGTTTCTAGTATTCATCGGAGTTTTATACTTAACCATTAGTTTTTTATTATTATACGCCGCTTATTTTCCCTAAGTTGTGATGCAAGCTTTTTGGTTTGTTAATTATTGTAATCATGTCACACCATTATATCTCATGAAGGATTGTCTTCTTTAAAGTCCAGATGATTCATTCACTTGAAAGCATTTTAGTCATTGTACATTTAAATAAAAACTTTTAATGTATCTCCGACGAATGCTAGGGTCCTTCTCTAAAATTAATGCACATTAGTGACATCACCTTGTTCAGACGCTACAAGGCTGCTCTCAAAATGAAATATTTTCTATAAAGCTTCTAATGTTGTTCACAATACATGAAATAACGACATTGTTTGGATTTTCCCCAGTGACGAGGTGTGTTTGATGAGTATTCCGTATGAAATGATAAAGTGAATGAGTCATAATTTACATTCAAACAAGGCATCAAAATTTAGCGGCAGCGAGTGCATGCAGCTGCTGTGTATATTGTATTAACCATACTGGAGTTTAGAGCCATTAGCTATGAAATCGTTACTGGAATTAAGAAATCTAGTGTTTCATATCATTAACCTTCTTTGTGATGTTCAATAAGAATTTTGCTGAAGAAGCCATTACGCTGTGAATTTAGTCTCTTACGTTTTGTGCCCTTTGTTATAATGAACATTAGCATCAATGAATGCCTATTGTACTCTCAAGGAAGATTTGATGAGTCTATTAACAACTGCCTGCTTTGAAATTTGTTTTGTGTTGACAATATCCTTCCATCTTGAGATCAGACTAAATTAGAAATCATCACTTATGCATAGATCTTTGACTACGTAAATAATGTTGAATGTAATTTCGAAGACTTTCGCAAATTAAACAATGGTAATGCCTTCAACATTTGTTTTAGATCATTTATTTTTGTAATCTTGTCAGGAATCCCGTTCAGTTGTGAAGCAATTATCTGAAGGTGGATAATTACTTTCAACCTATTTTAACCTAGATACATCCAGAGATTCTTCTGTTGAATACGATGTAGTGCCCCAAAGATGCTCAGCGTTCATATAATTCGCAATCCTCTTTGTGTAAGCTGAGCCTCCTATTCTCCATTATTTATTGTTCGTTCGTGTCTCATGATAGCTGCTGTACCATACTTACGGACGATAATGGGTATGCCCCTATTCACATACATACAGTAGTAAATACTGTATGTTGTTGTGCAGTTGGAGATTCGTCTCCACCTCTGCTGGTCAAACTCACTGCATCCGGACAGAGAGGATCTACAGACAAGGTTATGTCTAAGGATAGCGTTTACTCTCGGGAAACAGCTACCCGACCACGTTTTATACGGGAAATTTTGGGCTGAGCCTACGGGCTCGGATACCCCACATTAAATTCGGCCTTGTGCCTCATCTGACCGCGTGGGGCGGTTGATAGGTAACATACAACTAGAGATCCGTCTCCAGCTGTGCTGGTCAAACGCCCAGGCTCCGGGAAGAGAGGATCCCCAGATGAGGCTAGGTCGAAGAGCCGGGTCTCGTCTCAGGAAACAGCTACTCAAACCCGTTTTATACGGGGTCTAGGGGGATTTTTGTCTGAGCCTACAGGCTCGGATACACCACATTAAATTCGTCCTTATGCCACATCTGACCGCATGGGGCGGATGATACTTATTCTGCAACTGGAGAGTCATTGTGGAATTCAATTGACACACATCTAACAGGTATATTCTGAAAGGTTTAAAATATTTTAAAGTATTGTTGCATTCATTTGCAAATCTACACCATATAGATAACAGTTGATACTATCCTTAAAGACGAAACTACTAGAAAATATTAGTGAATACTTTTAATTAATTATAGCTTACAACATTCTATTTACTACTAATTCTCTAGTTAGGGTGAGTTTAGCCTTCAGAGGTATCAACTGATATTTATGGAGATTTGCATATCACTACCACAAATAATGATTCTTCGTTCAACTCTAATGAAAGCATCAGTCTATTTGGCATTATCTCCATTCATAGTAAAAGCTGACATACGTTTTTCAAGGTCTGACGACAAGGTCATTTTCTATATGCTTTCGAGGAATGCTATGACGTCTTCTATTTTATTCACAATATTTGCATCATGCGTAGACAATACTTAATTATTCGCTAAACTCCCCTGTTTTGTTGCGGTGATTAACTAGAAGCCACTTTGCTTTGTACGTGTATCCAGAGAAACAGTGATTTTTAAATGGGAATATGATAGACAAAAAGAAGATATCTCCACTAATATCTCTTCTGCGCTTCTAGAAATATTATGGTATATAGCTTCATAATTCTAAGGATTCTGACTATTACTTTTAAAAGCAAAGTAGGACGAGAATTACATTTTTGTCCTACCGTTGTATTAGCAGCATTTTGAAGATGTCCGTTAATTCTCAGTAGGTAGCTTTTTTGATGGCAAGAGGAGTATATTTTATCAGATTGACTCCCAGATTTATTCTTTCATCATTTTGCATTTATTCTTAAACGTTCCTGACGCTTTGTTGATCGATCGTAAGCATCCAATTATCTCTTCGAACTTCTTTCTTCTCAACCAGGTTTTTGTCAGTCTGTGACTTTCTGTTTCTTTTTCAGGTTTCTTTGATCCTTACAGTGTTGTTCTCTCTTCGCTTACTTGTGATAGGGCATCGACGGATCGTCTTCGAATATATTTGGCATGCATTCAAAATTCGTACACGATAATCTGAAATAGGCTCATTCTTCCCTTGAGGCTATGCTTTAAGCTAATTTTGAAGATGACTGTCATATCTCTGCGATCCTTTTCCAAGCAAACTTATGCTTCAATGAACGCTACTTAATGTGTTTTCTGTATAGAATATCTACGCCTGTCACTTCAGACTGAGCTGTAAGAATGTACTGACATTTATTTTATGTTATAAATATGTGTTTATTTCCCTCTCTCATATTTAGCATAAATGATTCCCTTTAAAAGAACAAGCAGTTTATAGCCAGGAACAATTTGAATAATGCCAGGTTATCAAGAATAAAAGTCAGATAACACAGATCAAATTTGCTTTCAACATCTCAACCATTAAACGTGTAATGTTGTGGCGCATAAGATTAGGATCAAGGAATAAACGAACGTCTGCAGAAATTTATAATATGCCTTAGGAAGGATTTATCTTAAAGAAACCAGACAATTATCCTGAAGACGAAAATAAATTGTGGTGAATTCAGATTGACCGTAAAGGCACCTGGAGAAAGTATCTTTTAACTGCATTTCCTTTAAAAAAAACTCTATTACGCAAAAGCTGTCGAATCCAACATTTAATAGAACAAAAGTATATATGCGCGCACATACACCCTCACTTTCTCTCCTCTCTCACACGCACGCACTCGCATAAACACATACATACATACATACATATATATATATATATATATATATATATATATATATATATATATATATATAGAGAGAGAGAGAGAGAGAGAGAGAGAGAAAGAAAGAGAAAGAGAGAGGACAAAAGAGGAAGAAAATGAATCGGCAGTGATGATGGGAGGCAGAATACCTCTCAGCAAAAGCGGATGATAACAAATATATAAGGGAAACCTTAAAAAAGGACAGTTATAAAAAAGAATAGCGACACGGAGAAAGAAGCCCATTCCCAGATAAAGAAATGAATATATATATATATATATATATATATATATATATATATATATATATATATATATATATAGAAATACTCCGTCGATAAATTGGTGCCACGGGTAAACTTTGTTGTTGTGCAGCATACGTCATTCGTGTCTAATGGACGCCGTGGGATGATGTAAATGCGTTTGATAAAGGTTTTGTCCCCCACTGATTGTATCGTGGTCATTTATTCTTTGCGGGAGGCTGACCATGTGCACGCCTGATTACTTGTGTAGGGAGTAAAGAAGAGGACGACTGAAAGAGTTTAACGGAGGAAAAAGACATAATGTGAAAGTTATAAGCTAGAAAGAGAGGGAGAAGAGAGCACAGAGGAGACTAAAGAGAGGTGCTGATTGAAGACTGAAAAGAAGTGTTGAGAGAATTAATGTGATTGAATAGTTGCGTGCCTGTATGGGATAGTTTGTAGCAAATGAGTAATTTACGAGGGAAAAGAGAAATGCGTATCGGAGTTTCGGCCTGGACTTTCTTAAGCAAAGTGGTAATAAGATTGAGGATTGTCATTTACGAACGAGTGGGAAGAAAGAAGAATAGGAAAAAAATGGTCTTTAAGTGGAAATAGACAGAGAATAAGCAAATGGGAATGAAGGAAACAAAAGATAAAACTGAGTAATTTGGTGAAAGACAGGGAAGACAATATTAATATTTCTTTTCGTCTAAAACCTTCAAGAATTCTTACCTAATTCCCATCGGTGGTAAGGTTTCGATTTTCAAACACATATAAATGTTAGATGTTACAATTCACCTACTCTCATTATCCACGCCTATCTACCTGAGAGTCTGTTGTAACACATTCATTTCTTTTCTCTTTCATATTGTTTCCATTATCCCTTTCTGACGTTACGGAAATTCCATTACCATTTTCTCGCCATGTTTTTCCCCATTTAGTTATACTGAATCAGGGTTTATCAACCATTTTTAATTCAGGGCACAAATGTAGAGTAACTAAATCACAGGTTGCGCACTTTAAATTTTAATAAGGAAAAATAAGTCATGAAATTTGAAAATATTTATGATGTCTCCTGAAATAAGCATTTATTTTTTTGACATTATATCGTATATTTAGCGGTAAAACTTTCATTTAAATGGATTTACGAAGAATCTGCTATTTTTCGTTTTAGAGAGGCAGATAGCGACTGATTTATATCCGTCGTAGAAGGCAAAATGGAAAGGATTATTCATTCCTTAAAGATTAAGGTATTTAGCATCCAATTTAAAATGACATACAATTGACTTAGAAATGGAAGTTATGTAACTCTAGCTTTTTAAAAATTTAAATTAATAAATTACTCTTCTGTTGGCTTGGAACGCATCTGGCTATATTTCAGGGCGCATTAGTTCCAGGCCGCATCGGTTGAGAAACACTAAATTATATAATATGTGTTCCTGGGAAGAGACGCGCGCGCGCGCGTGTGTGTGTGTACAAATTCTAATAAAATCTCGTATCGATAATAACTAGGTTTAAAAAGCTGAAAGATCGATACTAAATATCTCCTCCATGCTTTCTTTCTTTTGTCTTTGTCTATTCTTCCTACTACCTATCTAACTGAAGTTTTTAAATTTCAATATGGAAAACAAGGAAAACTAGTAGAACAGATGAACATGAAAATGTCACGGTTATATGTGAATGTTTTGATTAACACCAATTCTTAAGTTAATTATTAAATAAGCTTCTTGCTAGTTCTACGACAACAAAATAGCCGAGGAAATCCTACCTATGGCATAATGTTTTATTGAATTTAAAACTTTCACAAAATTTTGATATCAACATTTAGATACGTAGGTTATTATTTAAATAAGTGGATAAAATGAAGATTCACAATGCTTTTTAATTTCACTGAATCAGATGTTAAGCGTATAAGAAGGTTATTGCCTCTGCGATGTTCCAATAACTTCGTTCTTTGTTTATTTTTTTTATTATTATATATGCTTTCTTTTTGTCAATAAAACCAAACAGCATATATATCTTTCTTCCGTCTTTCTTCGTAATCAAAACATAATTGGCCATTATTTATCTGCAATAATCTCAAGACGTAAGCCGGTCCTAAATAAACATATTAACGTCTGATGTAGTCATACTATTGGAAATTTCTCGCATTATAAATTAAGCGTGCTCGTTCAATAAACTTCCTGTCGTTAAGTTTTAAACGCTAGAATTTTTTAAAATACTCGTTAGCGTGTTCAAATCATCACAGTATTTAGTATTGTTAAAGTTATCGCTAACTTTTTTGTCGAAATTTACAAATTGTAAATTTCATTCACTTTCATAAACTAATGAATGAAATTTGAATAAGCTGATTTCTTTTTAAATGCTTTGACAAAACCCTACATCTTTTAATAATGTCTTTAATTTAATTTTACAGGACGTTATGGTAAAGAATCTTTTTTTTAAGAAAAATTATTTTATCTTTTTTCCTTTTAAGCAGCGAAAATTCAGTTCTTAGGATTTCCTACGCTTGAGCATTCAGTATACAACTAGTCATGCATAAATATTTCTTTCAGGAGCCAAATTCCACCTTTTTGAAGTGTTTGGTCTAATAATATATATTTTAGTTATCGCAAACGCTGCACGAACTAGAATGTGATTTTCTTGCATATAAAAGGAAAATATATACAGAAAACAATATTATTTTTTGTTATCTAAGTATCTGTTATTTTCATCATTAAATTCTTTTTAAAATAATAAAACTTTACATTTTAGCAAAGAAAATTAAGGAAACTTTATTGCACTAAGCTACGCACCATAGTAAAACAAACTGTACTTTGTAGCCACTTAGCTGTTTGCATTTTCCCAAAAATTTGGTTTCTGTCACTCAGGGTATGACTACTTTAGCGGGTTAGACGGAGGGATGGACGGACAAACAGAAGTCACAGAATTTTATTTATAGAAGTTTAATAAAGGTAAAACAGAAGAATATCGTAGGGAAGAAAATTATTTGAAAAGAAAAAAGAAAATATTCTGCCAAACGAACACTGTTCTTAGAGGAATTAAAGACCATCCGTTTGTATTTGTAGTCCTTTTTTAATCGAAACACAAGTGTATCTACGCATTATTAAGGCAAATAGGCACATATTATTAATATGCCTAACACATATAATACTGAGGATATATATTTTAAACATTAAATTTGACAGAATTCCAAAGAAAAATTTTGAGTGTTATTCTACGGTTTGGAAAAAAGAAATTATGCTTTGCAGATGACGTGATTGATTACAAATTACGTGTATGAAGCCGGAGATGGAACAAAGGAAAAGAGTGTCAAATGATTTAATTGGAATATTGCATGTTTGAACACTACAATGTCCTGCAGACGAGTATAGTAATAGTCGATACAGGATGTTTCTTCAAAGACAAGGGGATGAATTATACTTTCTTAGAACTAAACAAAAGAAAAATATTTTTATTACTGAGTATATTAAATGCCACTTTTAACGAAAATAGTGAGAATAGCCGTTCCCTTATAAAGAAAAGTTTAGTTTTCAGCGACTGATCTCCTTTGAAATTTATAACATCTTTCTCTTAAAACATTTTTTTTGCATGAAAAAAGATTCCCCAAGTCAAGTAAATGTTATCGTTCGTTCTAGAACTGATGGAGGCTTCCTTTGTAACATTTAAGTTGAATTTGTTCTGAAAATATGGATCTTCATTATGTCATTATTTCCTTTTCAAGTTACATGTTGAAAGTCTTGACGCGGTATCTTTTATTTAGTAAAGTTCGTTGTGATGCCAGAGTACGTGGTACCAAAATGAATGGTAGTCTCATAGCCTATTTTAATCATTGATCTGAGAAACCCTTTTATACAGATGGCAGTTTAAATATTCCTGAAAGTGTTGTACGCTATGCCAAACATCCGTAAAAGAGTCATTATCTGTCACTGTTATTTAAGAGCATAATGCGTTTACTTATTTTAATATTTTCGTTCTATAACCTCCTTCGGTTTTAGACTCTCTTCCTTTTGTCTATGTCTATTATTCCCACTACCTATCTAGCTGAAGTTTTTAAATTTCAGTATGGAAACAAGGAAAACTAGTGTCACGGTGATATGTGAATGTTTTGATTAATCCTAAATCTTAAGTTAATTATTGAATAAGCTTCTTGCTAGTTCTACCGAAAGCAGTCGATTACTTGTTGAATTTATCTCCTCTACTAAATTTGTTATAACTGATCCATACATGCTATTTGAAATGTTTGGTACTTATTATTTCCACATTCTGTATGTCATTATCTATTCAATATATTTGCGATCAAAATGCTCTTTAATTTAGCTAAATGAACTGACAATATCAATGTCATCAAATTCAAAAAGCATCGCTTTTACCCTATTGTCTATTGTCCCATAGGACACTGGACTGTAGGAAATTTAGAGACTTATACTTAACATGGCAGCTGATTCTGTTGGAACTGCTATTGTTGGCTGTCATGTGTTGACTTTCATTCAGGGGAAACCGGCCCGCTATATCTGAAGAATACAAATAAATTGAGAACGAGACGATACCTCTAGACATGAGCAGTGGAACAAGAACAGTCAATCCCTGGAAATCAAATAAAGATTTCAGTTCTGAATTCCCTGTAGTTCACTCAGATCGATATAAATCCTAGGAAGACCGGAGGTCACAACGGCTGAAATGTTGTGATAGTAACAACAATGGTGAGGACAATAGTCCGAATTTAAATAATGTGAAATCTCAGGAAACTTAGAAAATGTGACATGCCGAAGAAAACGCATGCTAAAGGTGATAGCAACAGAGATAAACAGAAAATAACCTGCCTAATGCGTTTATGTAATTGCTACGCAGAATAAGCAGTGAAGGAATAGTAAACATGCAATCATTGTTAAGAGCTCCAAATGATAGAAAACTGTCCAGATCCATGTTTGCTGACTTTGGGTGATGATACAAGACACACAGAAAAGGAAGAATTTATTTTATAATTAGCTATCATTTCAAATATATTCAACCAGATTAATGATCAGGAATTGTGTGCTACTTCTACGCAAGTTGAACTATAATTGAAAATACGACAAAATTCGTTTCGTCTTTTATGTACCATGTCCATTCTGGATGTTCGTGATCCTAACTCAAGGAATTTTTACATAGAATAGAAGTAGTTACGTAATGTCTATTATGTTTGATCATGATCAAGCATAATAGACATTGGTTGTTTGTTTTTTAACAATATATATATATATATATATATATATATATATATATATATATATATATATATATATATATATATATTTAAACAGATACACTTTTATCTGTTGGTTATGACATTTGTTTATATATAAAACAAATTTCATATCCAACAGATAAAGTGTATCTGTTTAATTTCACTACTGTATTTTCTCATACGACCTAGCCTAGGAATTGAACTCGCAATTACAATAACACCAAATTCGCGAACCAACGAATTTGACCCGTGGGATGATAGCGTACTAAATTAAAGTGTGTAATTTGGCTCGCTAGTAACGCGGAGGCAATAAAAGAATAGTATTAAAAATAAGAAGTAGGCGATGTATGCCTTGACAGGCATTGAAATGTCTTGCCGCGTAGATTAAATAAAGGGTTCAGTTAGCACTTCCCAGTAGGTTACTTGGATCAACCTACGCATGAGGAAAATAATCCGAATGTGAACAGAGAAATAATATAAATCCTCATACCTGAAATTCAGATAGAAACAATATTTTGGTTCGTTTGTTCGTTTTGTGTTTTTTTTTTTTTTTGTGTGTGTGTGTGTGTGTGTGTGTGTGTGTGTGTGTGTGTGTGTGTGTGTGTGTGTGTGTGTGTGTTTTGTATATGTGTGCAATCGCGCGCCTGGGAGTGTGTCTGTGTCTGTGGTCGCGTAACTTTGGTATTAACACTAATAAAAGTTTTCATCTGACGTATGTGTTTTACAATTTCACAGATTCTATAAAATGTTGGTCGAAAAGTGCGCTAATGTAGACAAAAGCAAAAAAAAAACCCTGTTTCCCTTCAAGAAAATGCGCAGTCACACACGGCTCGCATTAGGCAAGATGCGGTGAAACGTATTCAGCCATTTTCACCTCGGATATTTTTTTTGGCGGATTATTATATCCTATTGACGCGAGATAATCACATGCGGGATAAAAGAGATAAAGAAATGCCCCAACGAGCGACAAAAGATCCTTCCATCAAAGCAAAGAGACTTATTCAAAAGCCACTGCTACGCTCTTTGAGAATACCTGAACTCGATGGAAAATTTTCTCCATAAATAATAATAATAATAATAATAATAATAATAATAATAATAATAATGAGAAGAAGAATAATAATAAAAAGAATAAGAATAATAATAATAAGAATAATAATAATAATAAGAAGAATAAGAATAAGAAGAATAAGAATAAGATGAATAAAGAAGAATAAGAATAATAAGAATAAGAAGAATAAGAATAATAAGAAGAAGAAGAATAAGAAGAATAAGAATAAGAATAAGAAGAATAAGAATAAGATGAATAAGAAGAAGAAGAATAAGAATAAGAATAAGAAGAATAAGAAGAAGAAGAAGAATAAGAATAATAAGAATAAGAAGAATAAGAATAAGAATAAGAAGAAGAATAAGAAGAATAAGAATAAGAATAAGAAGAATAAGAATAAGATGAATAAGAAGAAGAAGAATAATAAGAATAAGAATAAGAAGAATAAGAATAAAAATAATAATAATAATAATAATAATAATAATAAGAAGAAGAAGAAGAAGAAGAAGAAGGTAAATATACCCAGCTGAAGCAGAAAGGTACAGGACAAAAAGAAAACACACAGGCATTATTGCTCTACTGTTACTTCCAGGGAAAGTTCTCGGAGGAACTATATTCCCAGGTGTGGATGAGGCAAACCTTCACAGTAAGAACACGCCATGCCACTTACATAGAAGCAAACCATCGACATTGCCTTCGTATTCCATCGGTGAGACGTAAATGCCACTCTAACAACTTCTTCCAGCGAACCATTGCTCTTTAGAACCAAATCCCAAGTAGATGTTTCCCTCGATTACTAGAATCTTAACGAGTTCAAAGCTGGAGATAACCGTTATCTTCCACGCCACGTTATCTTATACACACAAATGGCCTCCAACCTTAACCCTCTAACTTGTGTAGCCCCCGGACATTGTAAAGAGTAAAACTGGCTGTAAAAATAAAATATAATTGCTGCAAAATACTAATTGCCGGAATCATCACTGTCCCCCTGATTACTCTTTCTCTTCCCGCTCATTATTAATGATTCTGTTCTTAATTCTTCCACACCCTGTAACCCCTTGAATCTTAGTGATTTTACAGCTTAGTATGAGGTGAAACCGATTTAAAAATATAGAAGCTAATAGAGCAGACATTGTGATTAAAGACTACAACATTCAATGTATTCCTTCTCGTAGATATTGCATCGCCATAGGGCAAACATATATCGGTTAATGAATAAAAAACGTAAGCAAATATATGGAAGCCTGTGTACGATCAAAAACTTACAGACAAGTGAATAACAAATGCCAGGAAGCCCTTGTTACCCAGAGATTCCAAACATTCTACTGACTTTAATCAATCGAATATTATAACTGGAATGATTATATAAATAGTGTATATGTTAAGAATATTTTTTAAAATAGGATGAATATATCATTAAAACTTCAGCTATTAATATTGATTTGAAATGGGTCCGATAGAATCATTAAAAGGTACTAAAAGTAACCAGTGCCTTGAAGGAGAAAAAAAAAAGTTTTTATATGTACAGCTCACACATTACGAAGAGCTTTATCTATGTAAAATGTGTGTGATCTTAGTTTTTTTTTCTTTTTAACCGAAATGTTCAGTGGAAAATGTCATGAAGCCATTTCTGACCTAAGGTCTTTGGTTGGGAGTTGAAATGAAATGTATATACTACAGAAATCAAACGAAAAAAATAACACAATCTAAGAAAAAAAAAGAAAAGGACAACACCGTGTTTGACAATGTTAAACAATATTTTGATAGAATGTCTTCAAGATATATTTAAAAAGAAAATTCAAATGTAAAATATCATCATCATTTTAAACATGTTTCAATTGCATGCCTTCACACTGGCGGCATTTCATTCGGTTCGACGCATTCATTGCCAGTACAGTCGTTGTTTTCATTACAAGACAAGCAACGTTTGTACAATGAATCATTATAGATGTGTATAGTATTATACATGAAAACTTTTAAAAAAATCTAAATTGAAAAAGAGACATTCTGTTGAAATAATGTTTAATATCGTTTTCTTTAATTACGCTCTCCTCTTACTGTTGAAAATTATTAGAATAGTCCAGTAAATAATTTTGCTTTTTAATAATAATAATAATAATAATAATAATGATAATATTAATAATAATATTAATAATAATACAAATAATAATAATAATTGTTTGTTACAAAAATGATCAGTGGAAATCAAGGTTTTTATGATCTTTGCTCTCTGGTTGGAACCAGAAAGTAAATGTGTATGCAAAAAAAATCCAGAAAATAATAATAACAAGGCTTTTAATAATAATTCTCTCTGTTATGGTAGTGGAAAATGCCAACCACATCATTAGCGCTTGTGTAATGCTTGCGCAGAAGGAGTACAGCTGCAGCCATGATAAAATGGCCTACCCTCTGCACTGGTGCCTACCATGGAAGTATGAACTAGAAGTCGAAGAGAAATGGTAACTCCACAAGCCATTGTAGGTGATCGAAAAAAAAATCAAGTCATGATCTTGTGGGATTTCAACATCAAAAGAAGACGCATTTTGAAGACCACAAAGCAACACCGTTAAAAAAAAACAGAGAAAAGAAAGCATGTTGGCTCTTTCTCGTAACAATAATATCAAGGTCTAATAAATTGAAAAGCTTAAAAAGTACACCTAAAAGGTAAGAAGGTCAGGCACGATTACCCCACCACCCCGACACACCCAGTTATTATTTGGATCTATACCACTGAATCGAAGGACTTACAGTAGGAATATCGGAATAAGGACAGTTATACATACCCTTCAGAAATATGCGTTACTTTGCATGGCAAATATTCCGCTGAAGATGCTCTTTGTTAGAAGACATACGACTTGAGGAGAATCACCGTTCGAAACGAAAAAAATGGTGTGGCAAAAGAGAAATTAATAATAATAATAATAATAATAATAATAATAATAATAATAATAATTATTATTATTATTATTATTATTATTTTCTTTGAATTCTGGCGTTTACACATTTCTTTCCGGGTTTTGCCCAGGGACCTAAGGTTAGAAATGGCATCATGACACTTTCCACTGACAAAAAAAAAAAAAAAAAATACATAGATAAAGCCCTTCGTAAAGTGTGGGCTGTACTTGTCAGAACAAGTTTTTGTATCTTTTGATGCATGGATTTCCAGGAATCCCTTCAATTAGTCTACTGGAATCGTTTCTAACGAATCCGAGGGCTCCAACTACAACAGGGATTGTTGATATTCCAATATGCCACATTTTTTAGATTTTTTTCAAGGTCCTTGTATTTTGAATATCTTCAAAGATACATGGCAGACTGCAGGGACTGCCATATCAATAATGATGCACTTTTTTGTTTGTGGTCTTTAATAACAATATCTGGGCAGTTGGCTTTGAATGTTCTGTCAGTGTGTATTGTGTAGTACCATAGATTTGTTACAGGTCCTATCTCCGTAACAGGGTCTTGGTGGTGTTCATACCAGTTTCTTTCAGTTTCCTTCCCGTAGAAGTTACAAATTTTCCAGTGCAGATATTAGCCCACTCTGTCATGCTGGGTTTTATATTCAGTGGGTGACAATATCGGGCAACCTGATACAAGATAATCAATCGTTTCTGGATATTTATCACAGAATCTGCATTTTGGGCCAACACAATATTTTTGTATATGTGCCTGATAATTCCTAGCTAACAAGCATTGGTCCTGTGCAGCAAGGATAAAACCTTCACTTTCAGCATTCAACACTGCACTACGTAGCCAGTGATGGGTACGGGTTTATGTAGGACAGTTCTAGTTAAACTAATTCTCTGCCTCCTTCGGATGTGGACACATACAGACGATCAACATCAGCTTTGAGATGATGCATACGGTAGCAAGTGAGAAGCTCTCTCGTTTTGGCGTCCATTCACTTAATTTCAGCTATGGTCCAGTTAAGGACATTAAAGCTGTATTGCACCACAGGGACAGCCAATGTGTTTATGGATATTCTGTTTTTTTTTTAGTTTAGCTCGGTATTTAGTACCAGACGTACACGCCTGTTCTTATTTTTCCTTCATTTGGGGTATTGTATGCCATCACCTTCGCTAATTCCTAGGTACTTATAAGCTTCATCATGCTGCAGTTCCCTAAACTTTGTGACAAAATCTAAATCTATTAAGGGTGTTTCTGTAATTCTACCGTTCTTGAATGTTACTTTTGCACATTTATCTAATCTGAAGTCCATACCTATGTCGTCACTGAAGTATTTTACAATATTGAGGAGGCCTTTCAACTCATTGTCGTCTTTGGCAAAGAGTTTGAGATCATCCATGTAGAGTAGGTGATTGAATATTTTCTTATTTATTTTTTAACCATAGCTGCTATTGTTCAGTTCACGCGTAAGGGGGATTAAGGACAAACAAAACACAAGGGGTGACAGAGAGTCTCCTTGAAAGTTTCCACGTTGGATATCCAGACGGTTGGATATGACAGTGCCCGTGGTGTGACTAAGGTATAGTTTGGTGTTCCACATTCCCATGCTGTGCTTAAGGAAAGTTAATACCACAGGGAAGACTTTGTACATTTCCAAAGTCTTACGGATCCAAGAATGTGGAACACTATCAAAGGCATAGCGAATATCAATCCACGCTGCGCTAAGATCATTTTATTTTTCAGTAGTTGATCTTCACAGCCATATGAACTTCTCCTGCATCTCTTCTGTTCCAGCGGAAGAATGCTGTTTGTTTCGAAAAAAGAATAAGTACGGTTCGTCAGGACAGACGTGATCAAATTATACGTTGCGGAGAGACATGTTATCGGTATATAATTTTTCGAGTTGTCTGTTTCATTTGTTTTTGGCATGATGTATGTAATACCTTCAGTAATCCATTCCCGGATTTTATTGGGATTATTTACAAGCGTTGATAATGTTTTCACAAAGATTGTATGGATAGATGAGAGATGATAAAGCCAGAAATTGGGCACCTTGACATTTCCTGGGGATTTCCATTTTTGGAATTTCGTTAAAGCTTGCCTAACATCATCTGTGGATATATTTTCCCATTCTTGCAGAGGTGTATCCAGCATTCGTTCTTCTTCACGTCGGATCCATCCTGAATTGGGTTATATTCCTTTGGGCTGCTCCAAATATTTTCCCAAAATGTCTGTACATTATAAATCGATGGTGGCCTTTCGACATGTATAGGTGTTTTTCCAATTTCTCTGTAAAATTTCTTAAGATCCGTTTGGAATATTTTATTTTGGCGTAGAACTTACAACGTTTTTCGTATCGTCTTGTTCTCTGTGCCTTTAGCTGAAGTTTCTGCTTCAGCATTTCCTTGATTGATGGAATGTCAATTAGGGATTTAATGTTATATTTCCGCCGGATCTTTTTGCACTTACGTGTGGAAATATTAGGGATTCTGGTGAGCTCATCTAATATAGAAAGCTCACATTTGATTTGTTTTATTTCTCGTATCAGTTTGGTTTTCCAAGCTGGCTCTCTATGTCTGTTAATTTTATTTATTGTTTTGACCCCAAGCTATCGAGTCGCTGCTAAATCTGTTGCGTATATGACGTTGTTAAGATTTGTGATGTTTCCTGGTGGTTTATATGTTAACAGTTTTTCCATAGCAGCGTTGTATATTTTCACGATGTGCTTGTTGGAATTCGTCATATGAGTTTTGGGGAGCTGGTCTCTATCTGACAATAGTATGAAAGTTACTCTGCTGAGTACATGGATGGCATCGTTTTTCGCTTCGGTGATTTCAACTTTGTGGTTTTCAAGGAATTCTAACTTAATGTACCTCGAGTCATCTTCAGTGACAATGTCTGGAGAACAGCAGTTTGTGTTTCATGATTTTTGTGTCTTTGATTTTTTTTTCTTGGGAGGTTATTTCGTATTTCATTTGTTTAAGCTTTTACCTCATCATCTGTCACATTCCTTATTTCTACATTCGTCTCATTAGAGTTTGAGTGATGGGTCATAGTATTTTGTATTATATCTAATTTTATCCTATCTATTTCTGTCTTTGAGTGTCTATTGTTTTGCATGATGTCACTACGGACATTGGCAAGCATTTTTGGATTGAGGTTAGGTCTTATATCATTTCCCACCATACTTCTCCATATTTGGTATGTTTGATTGTTGGTGTTCTTTGCTGGATTTTCGAGTGCAGTGAAGAAGGATGCCATGACATGTCGGTACTCTTCGCGAGACCATTTCGCTCGTACTCTTTTTATAATCGATATCGTATTGAGTCACTTGGTTCAAGGTTGGCAATAATCCGGGTTTGGTGACCTAGTGTCTCCTCGTTTGTGGAAGAGTTCCAGTGACAGATTTTTGACTGGTTCCTCTCTGAGGTAGGCGGCCCTTGTTGTCCCGGTTGACGGCCGATCCGGTATGAAATTTTATTCGTATTCATTGAAATTGTTAGAGATATGCGTTTTAACCTTGACCGCCAAGGGGTAATTATGTTCAGGTTACCAGCTTTAAAACGATTCTCGAAGAAGATCCAAGAGCACACACAACCAATGAGATTGGTTACTATGCGGATTTATTAATATATCGAAGGTGGAATATTTCATAATACTGTATGGTATTCATTGTGGTAGACTATACTAAGTTTTAACTTAGTATAAGTCGGAGTGACCACTCCCAGGGGGAATATCAGATTTTAGTATACAGAGTTTAAAAAAAATACAATATGATCCCTGTACATGCGGATACATACACATGTATATCATATATATATATATATATATATATATATATATATATATATATATATATATATATATAGAGAGAGAGAGGGATAGAGAGAGACAGAGATCAGTAAACATGTACACATACATACACCCGCACCGACAGAGATATGGGATGCCTAGGAGGAGAGAAAAATAAACTCAGAGTTCCGCTTACGGTCGGGGTGTGGGGGCGGAAAAATTGAAATATAAGTTAAAAAAAGGAAGACAAAGGAAAGAGAAAAGGGAAATTAAAAAGAAAGAATTAACTTGAGTCAAACGGATTTAGAATCATATCAAATTACGGGAAAAGTATAATTGAAAAATGGTACAACATTTATTATTTCTTACATGTTCCCATCATGGCACAAGTGACTTTCCACAAATGTTCAGCTTCCTGTCGCCAACGACACATACTTATCAAATTTTTATGGGGCTGGCTGGACTTATACTACTGTTTGGCAGGAGGACTATCAAAGAATTCATTAAACAAAGGGGTAGAGGCAAGGGAATAAAAGTTATACATCTCTCAATCTACTAGCCACTAAAAGATATATTTTTAAATTTTCACTGAAAGAGATGACAATCAAAGGGCAGAGCATTGTAGGAAAATTACACCTGTAGCCATGAAAAAAAATGAAATAAAATAATACAATATGATCCCTATCCCTTACTATTATTATTATTATTATTATTATTATAAATAACCTGAAGCTACACCATATATAGTTATCATCCATTCGGATTCCCATTGATTAAAAATATTAACATGTACAATTTTACTTACGGGAATTATGAACGACTAAATATCTAGACATGACTCCTATCACCATAGCCGGGTTTCGAGAATGTTTCTTTTTAGTTCTTGCTATATCTATATACAATAAACACCCAGAAGAACAGTTTCTAAGAGAACTGGGTTAAGAAACATGATGTCATTGCAAACTGGTGTCAAACTGTAAGTTTATGTGCGATTCTCTTTAAGACACTCTCTCTATATCGCGCACGACTGCATATGATGCGTGTGCTTGATAGAAACTTAAATGATTGTGTGTTATGATTTGGCTTCTTACATTTGTACCTCAAACTCACTTTATTCATATGATTGTTTCCAATCAACAATAAGAATAATAGCCCAAAAGAATATAGCCACAGCCAAAACAAGCTAGCGATGTACTGGAAGATATGCAAGAAAACCAAAATCGAAACTACAGTGATGGTATGAACACCAACCCGACACATTTACCCAACATAACGACGTAACTATTTTCTGGGACATGCCAATTCAAATTGACAGGTAAATAAAAGCCAAGAGACCTGATATTATCATAAAAAAAAAAAACAGAAATTCAGGAAGTTTATTCTTATTGATATAGTAGTACCATCAGAGAGAAGCACCTCCATAAACGTTATCAAGAAGTTGTCAAAATAAAGGATCAATATTAAAAGTATGTGGGGAATGAAGACTGAGATTGTACCAAATGTAATCGGAACTCTGCGCCTCGTGAGAAAAGCAATGGACAATTTTACTAAATGTGTCCCAGGTAACATCAACATACAAGTTACAATGTAACATCACCCAGATCAGGTTACAGAGATAAGACCTGTAACAATTTTATTGGACTATCGTATACATACACACAGGACGGTTAAAGTTCATCACTCAGACATCGTGGTCAAATGTGCTTTCTTATTGATGACACTCACTGTAGATTGTAAAGTATCTTTGAATATCCTCAAAAAACTATCAAAGTACAAGGATCTTGAAATGGAAATCTCAATAGTGTGGCACATGAGAACATCAGTAATTCCAGTTGTAGTTGGAGTCCTCGGATTGAGTGGAAAAAAGTTTCAATAGACTGAAATAGCGAATTGATTCCTGGTATCCCATGTCTTAAAGATATACAAAACATTTTACTCAGAAGTACAGCTCAAATATTACGAAGAGATTTATCTTTGTAAAATGAGTGTGAACATAGTTTGTTTTTTTGTTTTTTTCAAAAATGATGAATGAGACCTGAGGGCCTTGGCAGAGATCCTCCATTTTGAACAGCGTAAATGGTGCTACAGATTCGCAGACAAATAAGGGTACCAAATAATAACTTGAGGACTACCAGCAGCAATAACATTTATAATGGATAGCACATATAACTCGAAGAGAAAAAATGATGATATAAAAACGATATTAAATCTCCACACTACTAAAAGGAAATCCCCATGAATAGTGGAAAGTGCTATAAAAGCTACTGAATTGAGAAACACGTTTTCCTAGAAAATTGTTTTCAGATAAAGATTGTATAAATTTCAGCCGAAAGCAGCAATGTCTGCTCGGTCAATGAACGCCGAATGTTCCTTGTAGGGTAACGGTTAATATTATCATCACCATTAACCCTTCTCATGGAAACTTTCCTTTAATAATGTTTAAAATCGCATAAATATGGGCTTGAGAAATCTGTTTTTCTGAAATGTTAATTTCAGAGAAAGATTTTATAAATTTCTACCGAAATGTATGCACAATGTCTGCCAAAATTTTCCTTGTAACGGAATTGCTGATATAAGTATTACCATTAGAACTGTGACAGACAAAATCCATAATTGACTGGTTAAAATTGGGAGAGTGATATGAAATACGAAATGAGATGTTTCAGTAAATAGAGCGGATTGATACAGCCAGAATTCTGAGAAAGATTCTCTTGATGTCAATATGGGAAGAAAGGACAATCAATATAACACAATTCTTATCGTTCAATTATAGCATACGACTTCCTTGGAAAATGAAAGTATAAGCACTAATAATGACAATAATAATGCAAAATTCTTTTTGTTGAATACGTTAATCTGAAAGATCTCACCTAAGACATGGACTTACCTGCAATATTAATATCCTAATTTCATGTTATTTTTATTAATCATATCTCTAAATTCCCTTATTTGAAACGGGGCTTAGAGCTAGGTCACATTGAAACACCAGTTCCCGCATGATCACTGAAGTAAAGCAACATCGAGACTGGTCAGTAACTTGATGGATTACCACTTCAAAATACGAGGGGATGAAAGCTTGTAAATGTGGATAATGTAATGGGTAATGACTCAGAATTGTTAATCGGAAAGCTGAGTTTCAATTGCAGGTTGGGTTAGTTATATTCCCTTAACCTTGCGAAAGGTATGTCTTCACAGCTTCCCCCCATCTGTGGATTAATTAATAAGACTTGTATTACTAAATCACTATTATAATAAATGTTTTAAATCTAAAAATATTTTTCTCTTTAAATAACCTGTGATGGCTTGAAAAAAAGAATCAATCAATCTAAAAATATTTGGAATGGTCATCGCTTTTTGCTTTTAATCTGTTTGTTTCTACCTCATCCTATAGAAATGATTACTGCCAACTTACGTTTTTCACAAGAAATGTCATATATGGATTGTTGAGAAAGGTTACAAAACATGCTGTGCAGTCAACAAAAAACATATTACCTTTCAAAACAAAAATGTTGAATTATTAATCAGAAGATTCACAATTATTTTCTGTTTACGTGTAAGTGAATGATTTCTTGGAGAGAACATGTCTCTGCTGTTGAATCTAACGTTTACCATATGCCTTTGATGTTGTCGTCATTTCGGAAATCCTGATTATTCAACATTTCCTCAGAGATTACAAAACGTGACTTAGATAACTGGAGAACTTCTTAACCCAAATGCAACAGTAAATCACCAGCCGTCCGCACAGCGTGTATTCTGCATTGTCGTGTCATAGCTGGAATAAACATAACTATATGAATGTGTCAGCCATACCTCGAAGTCGTGTGCATTGCTGTGTGTCGTGGATAATGTTATCGGGAATATAAAACAAGTATAGAATTCTTAAGATCTGGGAATTATTTTAACAGACGATGGAAAATATGACACCGAAATCTGAAGTTACATTGGAATAGTAAAAGACGAGTACAAAAAATAAACACAAAAGAATAATATTAAGAAACCTGGAGATTTCGTTAGAAACAAAAAAATAGTTGTGGACTATTGTGCAATATCAATATGACAGCGAATGTTGAGTAATGCTCACATAGATGAAAAGAATAAATGACGCAACGCACGTGGATTTACAGACGTTTTTCGAGAATAACTTGGACGAATATCGTGTAAACAATGAAGAATTTGTAAAGTATATGGAACAATAATTAAGAAATAGACAGTTGGAATTTCTAGGATAAGCAGTAAAGAAGGAAAAATAGTTAAATTTGAAACTTACTGAACACAAATACCTTGTTGCTTTCAATCCCCAGGGGAATGAATATTTATATTTGTAATTCTACAGAAATTATGGCACAAAGCCGAAGGGGAGATGGGAAATGGCTGCTACTCAGTAACAACCCTAGCCTTAGTTAAACATAATCACGATTCATTCATTCAATAAATTATACACAATCACCACAAGAACATGTCCATCACCTCTCAGTCTTACATTTATCAAAATATCACATATTCACCAGGGACGTACGAAACAGCCATGTTGTAATATTTTTTCTTTTATATTTCCCCCTTGTTTTTAACAAAAATATATAAAAATTCATATAACAAGGAAAATGCTGGGCAGAGAGGGAATGATCCTGAAATGAAAACTATAGAATGAAACAAAAATAAACTAAAGCAAAAGAGATGTTAGTAGGACCCGTCCATCCCTCAAAATAATGAGAGCGACCATTGTATTCTGCCGTTCGACAGAATCAAGCACCACATTCACTAATGCAGTGGGGAACCACACTCCAAGAATACGCTAATTAAAGGTCCCCGGAATCACGACTAACTTATAGGGACATAACCACAACCCGGAGGACTTGTCAAAATTAATTTTGGGCTCAGTCACATTTTCGTAACGCATAAGTGCCATCTGTACTACTTCAATGTTTCTAGGGCACGACCCAAAAATAGATACGTCATCGTTCTGTCCCTTAGACGGCTAAAGCGTAAAGTAATTGCGACAGCAGACAACACTGACTAACCAAACTAGACCGCGCAAAAGCGCTCGATCGCTTCCCGTTCACATGTACACAGCACTGGGAGTGGGATAGAGAAGGCTAATCCACTTAATCAACAATCGGGTTCGAATCCGGCAGCCTGCTGGACAGCAGCCAGTTACCGATGATCGACCTTATTAATTGCCTTTGACTGATCTAAATTGATCAGCGCGGCTTCCTCGTCGACTTCCAGGAAATCCGATCGGGTATGGACCTCTGACTTGAGTCAGTTTTTGAACACCACTATTATTACCGGGACAAAGTTGTGTGACAGCCTCATGAGAAATAGGTAGGGCAGACCATAAAGCATATTCACAGATTAGTCATATTTGTTTAACCCTGCCCTGATAGCGCTTGCTCGTCTCGCGCTCCAGATCCTGTGTAGCTAGTACTATCTTTAGGGAACCCCCAAGCTTCTACCCGGGACAGACTATCCTCTATAGTCTTCACCATCTTAGCCCAGTCTAAACTGAGTCGTTAGCTATATTAGGTGATGAAAGACTTTACGCTATCTTTGTCTCTCCCACCACTTATTCCAAATAACCACCCCCACTAATTCCCGCTGCACTAATCTAGTTAGTTGTTGGCCGGAGTCCCGCCTGTTCAGTAAAGACAGATTGAACTCCCAGTGTCCAGCCATTCTTGGGCTAGCACCTAACACCATCCAGACACAGACGTGTCTATAGTCCGAATAGTGTAAACCGTAGAACGTGAGACAATATAGCAAATCAAGATCGCCACTTCTTATTAACATTCTATCCAGGTAGCTACCCGGAGAAACGACCACTTAAGAGCGCACGTCCACATATTGCGTCCTAAATGATCGACCCTGTATCTAACGACGAGCCCAAATTCGCCGATCAGATCAACCACGCTACGATCGCCCGCTAGCTCCACTCCACCTGTCTATCTTGAGATACAGGACGGCATTCCAGTCTCCCATTAAGATTAAGAGCGACGAATCAACAGGAACGGAAACCACAGCCTCTTAATCTTTTTTAGTTATATATTCCCTTAGTAAGAAGCGTAAGAGCCACTCAAGCCGAAGAAATGGATTCAGATTATGAGGATATGTAGGATAGATAGCGGATGACTCAAGACTTGAAGAGATTAAAATTGTAATGATCAGGCAAATGTTATTTTGCATGACTGTTCCATAAACTAACCAATCGACTACGAAGAGAATGAGGGTGATACGACCTTGTATACATCGCCTGGCGTATTCTAACTATGGCGGAGCTATAGAATAAAGATCACCATATCATTTTTCAGGCAAATAACGATAGAGTAACGAGAGTTTAAAAAAGTTTAGTCAATGAGAAGGGGTTATATAGTCGAAAATAATTCATTGGCCAAGTAAAATCTTTTGAACTCTGTCACAAGTGGAAAGGGAGTATTGAACATTTCCTAACAAGATACGAGATTAATACTCCATTAATTTTCAGATTTGATTTTTGATGTTGTTTTTGTTTTTTTTAGTTTTTTTTGTGTTTTCTTTTTTTTTTTGTCAAGGTATTTCATGACAGAAAGCATCAGATAACTTTTGTAGCGGCAAAAGGAAGTGACCATTTTCCTAGTATCTTTAGCAATGGATTTTGTACAGTGTGCAATGGATAAATTGGCGTCTAAATTACGCAAAGAATGAAAATAAAACTTACATCTCATTTCAACAGATATATTAACTAAAATTACTCGAAAATAACTTCAAATACTAAAGAATAAATAATGTCAATAAAAAACCAATGGGTTCACTCAGGGCCTCCACATGAATTCGCAATCTCCTGCAACATATCTGGAAGGTCCCCTTGTTTAAATTGGTGAATGCTACCATAATCCTTCCACTCATTTCATCTTTGGTGCTACAAAGAGTTTTGTTTGCCTCTCGCTCAACTGTGCCACACACATAATAATCAAGTATGTGGCAATCTCGGAGGTAAGTGGCCAGACGTAAGGGCTAAAGTGTTTGCATAAATTGTCTGACAAACATGACTGGGTTGTTCTGCTTGTGTGGAATGGGACAGAGTCTTGTTGCAAGACATAAGGCCTTCTAGCAACAATCCTATTGACGCAAGGCAGCACTACCTCAGAATGGAACTTTTTGTAGGCCTCCGTGTTGAGTTTGAGACCAGTGGAAAGATAAATTGATCACTGCAAACACATTCGGGATTACCATTAGACACATCCAACACTTTCCGAATTCTCTGAATTGTCTTCAGATTGACGCCCAAATTTTCGTATTGGATCTTCAGGCGTGAATCTCAAACATTACATTATGTCGTTTCCAAATTTATGTCGGCGTGAATATTGTCATGGTGCTCTTTTTCTCACAGACGGTGCCCAACTAACCCTACTTTAATGTGTAGTCGATAAGACAAAGAACAAAAAAACAGCGCGTATGCGCAAAATTAAAATTAAAAATGGCGACATCTTACCATGTATATGATTTCGACTTGAAAGTTGGTGTTAGCCTGAGTCCCAGTAGACGTTCAAAGCAAGGGTTCTTATTGAAAGTATCATGGCTGAATAAACTTCTGAGCCTATTTGGTGATGATGGAAGGTAAAATAGCTTAGATTGCGAGGTACTGAATGTTATAAGAAAATTTTACTTCGATTGAGATCTTAGAACTGAATTAGAGGATAGATCAACTGCTAGGCTTTGATAACCGAGATTATTAGATTTGCAGCAATAAACTGTGGTATAATCTGCGTAGGTATTAAGTAAAGACCCCGACATGGTGCTAGGCAGATCATTAAAATAAGGCAGGTAGGACAGAGAAGGACACTTTGGGGAATGAGATTCAAAGGGCTGGCCATTTACGACGACCATCATGTATCTATCCGATAGGGACAACTTGATTGGTTTCAACGCTCTACGAGAGATGTCATAGGTGGTCAGTTTGTGCAGTAAACCGATGTGCTGCACCTTTTGAAAATTCTTTTATATCTAAGGGTATCACTCAGGTGATTGGTTTATTAGCGAGCGCTTCGATGATTTCTCTGTGTTATACTAGCAGTGGAATGAGAACGGTGACATTCATAAATGTTTATGGTTTCAGAAATTTGTTTTAGTTTAAATGATCATCAGCCTTTCGAGTTGACCAGCATTTCTTCCCTTACATGTTAACGTTATATCTTTTGTAACAGAACCAATTTTCCCCTATGCAAAACATTCAGTACTTATACTTTTACATTTTAAAAGTCTTCGGCTCTCAGACAAATCCCTGATATTTACCTGTATTCTCTTAATCGACACTTTCATCCAGTGGACTGTTAAATCATGAATGCCAA